>JAUZND010037825.1:0-21630 GCA_034780555.1 Coelogynopora nodosa
CAAATTTGTATCTAAATTAAAAGAATAACTTTTTTCTTCCAATTGTTTCAAATTGGCAACGTCACTGAGACTTTAATGTAAATGAAAAATACACATTAATCTTATAAAGCCTTGGTAGATAGGACAATTTCTAAAAGTCACAGAAGTTACTATGAATATGATATGTCATATCATTTAATATGTTTTAATTATTTCAGGTAAGGTTTTCTCTTTACATATTTTAAATGTTTATAGTCGTTTTTTAACTTATTGTTATTATAATTACTTTTTTAAATTAAATTAATTAATTAAAGATTTTAAATTAAATTAAAGTCGTCAACTTTGTTAGCGTTGGATTCCATTTCTCAAGCTCCAAGGAAATTTGGTGACTTGATGTACGGGATGCAACGTATATTCAGCAAGCGAACCGGTGTCATGAACAGATGACCGTTAATTCTTGTCAATCCACGATTTGATACTTTGCATTTTATCTTGGTTCCAACGGGTCCGGAAAGTTTGAAACTTTTAAGTTGTCTGTGGAAAATATTGAGTCTAGAAATTTTTGTTTATAAAAATCGTTGTAACTATACATTTTACTATGACGACGTCAATCAACATTTTGAATTATATACATCTAACACTGAATACTTTAAAATATTGTTGTGATCTTCTGAATATATTTTGAAAATATTTTAAAAAGAAAAACATACTATTTATTGCTTCTTTGTTAATTTTTTTTTCTACGTTTCGTTATTATATGTTATAATATAAGCATAATAACATATTGTTACTAAATAATTCAATTTATTATACAAGAGCGAGTGGGATTAGGTTACATGCTACAGAATATATTCTTCTCTTATAATCTTCATTATTATATTATTATCATTATACTACATTTTCGTTTTATGATTATGAGGAAACATAGAAAAATATTAAATGTCAAGCTTGAAAATATCGGTGACGGTAAATATTTAAATTTGATTTTAAAATAATTTATGTTTTATTTAACACGTGTTTTGTACCCATGTACAATGTATAAAGTGTATTTTTCGAACTTGTGATGTGTAATTAATACAAGATAAAATAACGAGATAAGTTGGTGAATGCTGAACATGTTACCACTAATTAGAATTTTCCTGACACCCAATACTCTCATGTTAAATAATGTTTAGGCTAATTATTAATTATCTAAAGCATTTTCGAATTTTATTTTTTTATAAAAAAATTAAATTTTTGATTTTAGATAATGTGTTTTTAGATAGCTAATTAAAATTAATGAGCAAATTTATTCATCGTACTTGGCCTGGAGAAGTCAAATTAAACATCATATATATATATCTTTATAAAATGTATTCATTTTAGATATCAAAAATAAATGTATAAATATTATATGTTTAGCCAAACACGTTTTTGAGCACTTATTCTCTATATCAAAATAACATAAAACTACTTTTTAATTTATATTGATCGTATTTTAGTGGAATAGAAGATTTATGTTATTTTGAAGAACAAGTTCTCGATAACGCGTTTGGCTAAAAATATAATTTTTCTTCATTTATTTTGTATATTTTTATTTCTCCATCATTCAGTAAATTCATTGTTTTTATTTCATGTTGGATACTTTGTGATAGCTTTCTCTTATATTCATGTTTTATAATATATATATATATATATATATATATATATATATAGGCCTATATGGTTCCATTTTTTGTTTTACTTAATTGTCCTTTTGTTATGCTATCACATTAAAATATTAGTTCTTTTTCATTAATTGATCTCTGTTTAATAGTAAGTAATTTATTTATTTGACGTTAGAATATACTTCATACATAAACTGTTATATATTGTTTTACATCATTATCATTATTTAATCACAATGTCGTTTAAAAATTAAAGATTTACCAACTGTTATTTTTATATATTTTAATACTATATAAAATAGAAAAATATTTTTAAAACAATTGTTTACTTTTAATGAATATGTTCATTACCTAATTATTTATTTTGAATAATATCATATAAAGATCACCATAATAATATTCTAATTATAATTGTGTTATAATTAACATTCCATTATTCGTTAGATAAGTCATATTTCAGGTGAACTGCACATATTTCAAGAATAAATATATCTGTCACAAGCCGCCACAACTTTGAAAAACCACGTTATGTGAAATACAATGAAATGCACACAATCCCCCACCAGTCCTCCTATGACGCACATGCTTCCTTCCTCTTCATCATTTCCATCTTTTTCACAAATGAACAACAGTCTAAATCAGTCTAGCTATAATTCGATTTTCTATTTTTAATCTTCTAATCATGTTCAAAACTCATATAATGCAACCATACATACATACTAATCTAAACTTCAACCAGATTCACGCACTCCTTACTTCACAAATTCTTCTCTTCAACAGTTCGTCTGAGGAATGATCTGCCTTGATGACACAAAATATTATGACTTTCTAATTAATAGTCAATTCAATAAACTTGACAAAAATGTTCAATATTAATCAATACAAAAATTATATCGATATTTTTAACACAAATATTATTTATATATTTGATCACCATATGATCGATTATGGTGGCTTTCGTTGCATTATATTTTAAATAATCAATGGAACTGCTAACTCTTACTATCCCTTTTGCACTTTCATGTTTTTTTTTGTTTTAAAAAATATTAAATGCTTTATTCAATTTTGAATTTTTGTTATGATTTCATTGGTTTATTTCATTAATTTACTTGTTTATTTTGGATTGCAATTCTCTTCTGGAAAATTGTTTACCAAACAACAATATATTTTATACTATAATATTTTTTGTGTGGAAACTATTTATACTAAAAACACGCTTACCCGTTCGTATTTTCCGCTTAGTATCAGTAAATATAACTGACATACTGAGTTCTCAGGAGATAATTATGTTAAATCAATTATTTCCTTTTTTGTCGTGGGATTATTCTGAATATAACTATACCATTATAAAAAACACAACGTTTACATTTATTAGTAAGGTTTGAAGTTTGGCTAGCAAATCTTTTTTTTTAGGAACATAGTGTACAAAATAAGTGTTTCATCCTTAAATATATTCTCATTCTGAACTATTTCCTCCTTATTAATCTTAAAACCGAAACGCCTCTTTTCATTTCTGACTTTTTTGATGACTATCAGGAGTTTTTATTAAAATAAATTCTCAATATAGTTTTCTCATCAGATAAAATTCTAGAATTTTTAGAATCACGAACAGATTTAAATTTCAATATATAGATAACCAATTTTCGATAATTTGTGTTACAATTTTAACAAAATAGTATGAAATTAACATATTGTTGTATCATTTGTGTGTAAAGAGTTATCGACTCTAGATCAACCCCCCCCCCCTCTACTCCCCCGTCAAACTTTATTTTTGTTGTTGCTATGACTCCCTCTATGCCGATTTCACTAAGGTCAAGGTAGTTTCCAAGTAAATCAATTTTACTATTTAAAAGGTGATTGAAGAAAAGGTTATGATGATTACAGCTTTTTATCACGAATGGTTGTAATCGTGCCACTTGTCAATTCAATAAACGTATTGTCGAATCCAATAGAGAAGATATAATTTTAAATTCCATTTCCAGCTCCACAAAAGGTACCTTAAATACGTATTTTTTATTTGTAACTTCTACAATGCTTCAATTTACATAATTGTTAAATATCTAAATATATTTGTGACTATGGCGGATATAATAGGGATTAATATTTTGAAATTCCCTTTCAAATATGGTTCAGGGCCGTCAAAGTGGGCCCAATTATGTGTTTTGCCAATATCTTCACTAATAATGCTCCAGTTTTAAAAACAACTCACTACGGTTTAAATAAATGAATTGACAAATCTAATGGACATAAAGAAAACTTAATATAAAACAAACTTAGCAAAACAATGAATAAAATCGCTTTTAAAATAATGCCTCTCCTTTATTTTTATGTATCTTTTTTGTCGATTTTCTTTGTTATATAGTTACCCTTTTGATTTATATTTTATTATTTCTGATTTATTTCTTTTCTTTCTATCTGGTGAGCTGATTTTGCCTGATGGTTCCAATAAATTTTACGAATTAACGAGTAATAGTTTCTCTTAATAGCATATTAATAAATGAACAGCAGCCCTATATAGGTGTTAATCCACTTTACTTCTTCAACACTGACGGTGCAGTTGCGGTCATCTTTTTCTCTGCTCATAATCACTCAACTGTGTTCAACAAGACTATTAACTAAATGACGCACCATTCGTCTAATCTTGAATTTTAAAATAAGACATAATACAACATTTTAAAATGCATCTACAGCTGCATACAGCTTTGTCTTAATTTAATATTAAATAACGTCGGGGATTCTAGACCGGTGGTGTAATAAAGCGAATTCCGAATACTTTCTTCCACGACTTTCATAAAATGTCAAGAACAGAGCATCTTTTTAAACAATATTAAAATACTAAAGAATAAGTTGTTCCAATGATTTATCTGTCTTGATGAGTGAGGAAAATTTACATTTTTGAACACAATTGATTGTAATTTACGTTTTAGACTTTCAAATACCTGAAATTATATTCTGGAATTGAAAGACACTGCTACAAAAAAGAAGTCTATGAACCCTTTATACATGGAGGCTAAATCTATCATAATTGCAAAAATATTGTAGTCAGTGTGTAAAAAATATAAGTCAACCATAATTAAAACTGTTTTGTCGGCAGATCTGTTGGAAGGTAACGCAGTCGATACACACACCATCACCTATTCTCTAGACAGTAACACGATCAATACCTCTCGGGTTACACCAGCAACTGAAATCAATAAATCAAAGCGACACCTACACTTCAAGAGACCACCGTGAATCTTGACATGGTCGTTGAGCGGGAGTGACGGAGCTTGCATCGACTGGCGGACACTCTCGTAGATCTCCTCGTCCGTCGTCGACTGAGGGTGTTCACGACGCTGTTGGTGGACAGAAATATCTAAATATACTTCAAGTTGATAATTAAATAATAATAACTGTTCACTTTCAATCGTTCTATAACTTGAAAATGAATACCGTCTGAAATGTAAGATAGAAAAAAGCAAAATCCATATCGCTAAATGCGAAAATATCACAACCTCGCACCACCAACCCTGCTTCAAGTAGAAGTAGAGTTCGGAGGTATTAGTATCCTACCTCTAGGCTTACCTCAGCTTACATTCGGGCTCACTTTTGTGGAGATAGGTAACAATACCTTCCATCACACTGTGCAAGCCTTTCTATTTCATCCAAAATCAGTCTATATTTCCTTTGTCGTATATTATCCATGTGAGTATTAGCAAAGTATGTGCAGCCGGTGATAATGTTGCAAACACACGTGAATGGAATTAAAATAAATACATTAGGAAATCTGATAAACACGATATCGAAACAAATTAATCGGGCCCAAACTGTAATACATGTTATAGTATAGGCTTAGCTAGATGTATTTTATAAGTAAATTACACCAGAACTCGAAATAGTAAGACGCTACAGGGAACATCTATTTTCCAGGTTGGCAGCAGAATCTAATGATACTATTTATACGTAGTTTTATTAAATTAAAATCACCTTGAAGCAAGTATTGCAGGCAACTAATTGAATGAATTAGGCAGCAAAGTTCAATAACTAATCGAATACTCGTTCATTACTTCTAACGAGTTAATATCTTGTTTAAGCTTCAGAACAATAACATCAATATTATTAATCAATAGGAGTAAATTAAGTAAATAGTAAGTAAACAAAGAAATATATCACCCGCTAAATATTTTGAATAAAAACAGTCACAATTTCATATTAATATAATTAATTATGCATCAAATACTTTAAATTATTTAAACAAATTACCAAAATTATGGTAATCTAAAACCAACATTTTGTTTATTTAATTAATAAAACAACTGTAAAGGTTGCGCTGAAATGCGGACTGACTATGACTTTAGCAGAACTCGACCAGAGGAACGAAACCAATATTATAAAATACAGAGAGGATAAGAATGATAATGCAAAATTGAATAATATACAAGAATATGTTAAATAGTAGGAAGAAATAATTTAATAGGCATAATCGATAAAATGACAGGATAAGAATAAATCAGACATTTTATTTTTTGTAAAACTCATTTTACTGTTTATTCTAATATTAATTCAACCGTGTTTATCATTCTATACTAACTTATAATACCAATTTTAACTAAAATAATTGTTTAATATTTCTTAAATATATTTGTATTATTAATAAGTAGTATAATAAGTAACAAAGAAGTAGTAATAGAAGAATAAGTAGCAAAGAAATATTTTAAGGAGGTAAATAATATTTTTGTATTAAAAATATATAAGAATCATAAGGTACTTTAAACAGGAGAAAAGTATATAAAGATAATAATAACAAAAAGATATAACATTAAAAAGTAGCAACAGAAGTAGAAGAATGAAGCTACTGATTTATAAATAAGTTACTGAAAAAAATTAATATTTAATAAATTAAAGCGTTATATTATATAAAATGTAAGTGAACAACCTTCTCAAAGACGTAAATTTGCAGTCCAGCTGCATCCAGTTTTATCCTAATTTATAATTAATTAATTACATAAGGGACTGGAGACCCGTGCTGTAATAAAACTAATTCCGAGCCTTTTCTTCCACGAGTTTCCTAAAATGTCAAGAACAGAGCATCTTTTTCAACAAAGTAAACACTCAAAGCCTAAGTTGTTCAAATGATTTACCCTTTTTGATGAATTATGAAAAATTACATTAAAAATAAGTAGCACAGAACTCAGAAAGTTTAACACTGAAATATAAACCCCTCCTAATATAAAATATATGAGAGAGGAATATTGAAAGGGGGTTTCCTAGATGAAATAAAAAGGCACCGAATATATTAAATTTGAGATATTTTCTACTATATTAACGTATTATATATTAACTAAGTTACTTAAAGTAAAGAATTATCTCATAAAGAAATCATTCTTCATTAACAAAAAAAATATTTTCCAAATCTTTTAAGGGACAGTTCTAGAGCGTTTAATAAATAACAGACTAGCTATAGATTAGCGCGAAGCGCCGAAATTTAAGTTTTTAAAATTTAGAATGCCCCTAAATTGGAACAGCGCAGCCAGTTAAAATGTTATAAAAAATACAATGGACAATTATTAAATAACCAAGGCAATCGTTATACACATTTTATTACAGTTTTAAAAGAAAATTCTTTTTGTAAGGCTTACATTCCCCAACTCTGCAGAGGAAGTGGAGAGTAAAGAAGGAATGGTCAAAGATACCAACAGGAACTCACCCGGGTGACCGGCCACCTAAGATAGCACTCCCGATCATCCACGATGGACATATTCTCGTACACCTCGACCAGCTCCTCGATCGAGTCAAACTCGGACCTGGCCATGAGGAACTGGCGCCCCTCCTCCACCACCTCGATGCGGAAGCGGATCACCTTCTGACCGTCGAAGAAGAAGATGGTGAAGAAGCCCGGCCGCGTCTCACTGGGCCGGAGCATGTAGCTCTGGGGCCCGGCTGGGGGGGGGGGTACAGAGGTACATACTGTGAGGAGTCAAGAACCCACCCACCAAGTATCAGCGATTATCAAATACAAGGCAACGTGTTTACAGAATTAATGCAGAATATTTCTAATAAAATGCAATGAAATTTACTGGATTTCAATAATATCTTATGACAATTTGCACAGAAACAAGCTGTTAAAATGAAGATAATTAAGGACAACTTTCATACATACCTACAGAATAATAACTCTTTATCAATTTGTTTAATGATTTCACAACATCAACAAATTATTCACATTTTATGACTCTTTCCAAAATTAATAGAATAACATTTAAATTACGTATCTTTTCACTGTTTTCTTTCCATAACAATGTAAACCCTATTTTCAAGATGAAACAGGACATAGACCTTAGTAAACAGATATCAACGGGGAAATGGGATGCATGAATTTCTTTATCAATCTATTATCGTATGACACATCACATTTTTGTTCGATATAAAACGATTTAGTCAGTCATAATTAACATGATAATCAAAAAACATTGCAAAAAACTTTAATTTGGTGAATTATTTAATTACACCATAAACAGCGACTGAAAGAATAAAATCGAAGAGCGATCAATGAAATGTATGCTTCAATTATACGTATAACCGTTTAATATTTGCCGCAGTTATAATACAATGTTATGTGTCTACAAATGACAAACACTATCACAGACAGGATGATAGACTTAAGACAAACTTAAGTTGGTCTTATTACTGCGACTGATCAATCACTATTGTAAACAAACCGGCTTGGTGTACCGAGACAATCCTTTGATTGTACCGAACTTCCAATATTATTCTGGACAATCTAAATTCACACAGAAATGCCGCCAATACAATAAAGCATACTACATGTATCAAAACCGAATTAGATGAAGGAAGGGAGGGGGTGTAAAATCGGTTACTGATATTTATATAGCGAACTCCTATGATATAATCATCTGAATGACATACTGTTGACCATTTGCTCCTTGACTTCGTCATTGGTCATCGAGTTGGGATGGAAGAAGCTGAGACGTTCCACTGCTTCGGGATAGTTGGCCTGCAATGGACAACATTAACACTCTTCTGTTTATAGTGCATTATACAGAAGCTGAAGGAAAACGGTAATAAATGGGGTGTCACACATTGTAATAAAGATTACATTGATTACATTGATTAAAATTGATTATAATTCAGTATCATTAATATTCTAACAGAATCTTTAATTATTAATAAACAAATTGGTTTTCGGTTTTTAAAAATTAAAAAACTTCCAGTTTTCACACAAACTTCACACAAAGCCAAGTTTACTGTCTGCTCAGATTACAACACATTAAACACAATAATCTTAAGAGAAGTTTATGCAATCGGAAATATATTATTATAATACAAAAATCGACTATTTTATGCCGAATTTTACCGAAGATAATAGCAAAGTGGCCATGGTTATGCGTTATCATACAGCGTATACCATCACAAGATTTAACGCGTTTTTACCGATCTAAACCGTTCATTTGGTAAGCCGGTTGAAGCTTCAGAAGGCTAATTAGACAGCATTAATGAAATATAGCGGTAGTGTTCTGATAGAAATCATTTTAGTATCAAGCAACCAACTAAGTGCAGAATGTCTTCGCAGAGGAATACAAGGCTAATAAGAACAGACTGCACAATATGCCTACCGACATATTTAGAATGAAACAACAGTTTGAATAAATTATAAATATAACTACTGAGTCTGACTATACTCTGCCGAAAGATACAATGAAAATGCAACAACAAGCACTGCATGCATAATAATAAAAATATGAATTACTGTACAGTAACGTTTGGACCTAAGATCAGTAATAAATCACAATACTGACCTTTGAAGTTAACAACTAATAATCCAAATAATATCAACAGTATCAGAACAAATTCTCCGGCATGACATAACGTAACTAGCGATTAAAGGTAAACAAAACAAAAGCTCTTCCCAGCTAAATTTATCGGCTCCAACCAGCGGTGTAATTAATAATAACATTGACCTCGATATTGGACACTTAATAGTCACATTGGAATAATACAGGAACTCTTCTTGTAAATCAAGCGCAGATAATATCCCAAAATAGCGCATTATAAACATGACCAAACTTAATATGATATCTAACTAAGCATCACTTTGAATAAATAAGTTCAGAAGGATAGTGCTGAAAACATATATATTCAAATGATAAGACACACTTGTTGATAGGAAACTTTAAAATCAAAGAACAGAACGTTATTACTTAATTAATTTGATTGCAATTATTAAAATGGCAATTAAAGCTGCAAATTCATAATCATGCTGTATTATTAACGATTAGATCAATATAAATCACCCGCACCAATTTATTATCCCCTTAATTAAAACGCCTTCGGGTCATATCAAAAAACAACTTCTCGCCCTGCACCCCTCATCTCTGTGCTAAAAAGCCAAGGCGGCCTACCTTCTCCATCAGCTTGGAGTGGACGAAGCCAACTCGCCTGGTGGCCAGAGAGTGGACCCAAAGCCAGCCGTCAGCCTGATGCCTCTGTCCCACTACAAACACATCCCCCGCTTTGAAGCTGAAAGAGCCAACAAGGGAACATAGTTTGTATTGATCACCTACTACATAGCAGTTGATAATATGTCATTTTATAAAACGAGGGGTACAGGTAAATGCGGTGGACCGTTCCTCTTTCAAATTTGATAATGCGGACAGCTGTTGCAGAATGTAAGTTGTTAAACGTAATCAATATAATTTATTAATGAGGATTTATATAATTATTTTATGAAGGGTCAAATATTATTTGTTGAATGTATGTCATTCAATCCTGGTTAATATTTTACAGATTGCGTATTTTAATAATTTAAATGATCATGATTTACTAACTCTATTGTTCACAAATCACAGTGATTCGGGCATCTTATTGACATATAATTAAGTTCGACTCAGTAAAAACATAATTCATCTATGCTACAAATTCAGGAAATAGTCTTCAGGAGGCTACTAAACAAACGGTAAAAAACCTTAAACTCTGATATCTGAAGAGAAGTGGTGCTATTGGTAACCAGAAAAGAACACAATAAACAGATCCTGAAGGCAATACTAACAACATAAATAATCTATAATAGTAAAATATGTGAGGTATACAATATAAATGGAGCAATCCATAGTTGTGCTGTAAAAATAAATCTCTGAACAAAACCAAGAATAAAATGGGGTAGCCTTACGTAAGCTCGTGAGTGCCAGGCCGCTTCGAGTAGGGCATTTTAGCAGAAACACGTTCCTCAGATTCCTCCTCAATAGGACGCTAAAACATTAAGAAAGTATGTGGAAATTAGAGATCGTTTCTCGGCAGCATTCCCCTCGTCAAAAACCGTTAACAGCCTACACAAACAATATTTTCATCGATAGACACATTCTATCACTATTACAAAACTTATAAACAGAGAAAAACTCACTTTTTGTTGCATTGTTTCAACACCTTTCATAGAATTTATTTTGAAATTGTCACTTTAAATAATTCAGTTATTGGAAAGTCGACTTGTTGTTATTATTCAGCCTCAATAATTCTTTGAAGACAACGTTTAGTCGTTTTACTATCAAGTTTGAAAAAACAGCGAAGAGAATGCTTTCTTGATGGAATACTGACATAGTTATATTAATTCCTAATATATTATAAAGATTATTACGCACCGAAGCCACTTTCCAAACAAAAACCAACTTAATTGGTCGAATTGAGGAAATGTAAAAAGCTATTAAAAGCAAATTACACAATAGTTTAAAATAAATATATGACTAAGATATAAGGTATGCAGCCTAACATGTAATGAAGAACAGAAGATTTGTATGTATAATATTATTATCCCAGGAAGAGAACATTTGTTTCTATTTCAAGTATTACAATAATAAAAGTGATCAAGTTATCAAGTGAAGACGAACAAAAAGACTATCATTAATGAGTCATTATCTTTGGACTAGAATATATTAAAAACTAATGAACTAATAATATTAGGCTACATTTAGCATAATTTAATCAATATAAATCAATGGAAATAGACTTATAGAGAAATCGAGTAATACAAGTTTACGCGGGTATTGGACAGGAAAAAATGTAATGTGGACAACATATTTTAATAAAGAGGACATATTTTATGGTCAATAATAAAGTTTCAATATTACATTTTCGGTTAATCAATTAATCATTGTATTAAACTATTTGGGATTGTTTTGTAAAAATACTTTTTCTGACTAGTACTGAACTTTTTGTACTGGTTTGGATTAATTGTTATAAAATAATTGAACATTTCATAAAGTTTATGTTATTAACAAATAAAATAAATTTAGAATAGTATCATCATTAGTAAATTAGAAGGTGACTCGCCATTAGCAGCATTGTAAAGTAATTAATTTTGTAAAATGAAAAGCCAGTTAACTGCAATATTGCAGTTAACTGGCTTTTCATTTTACAAAATTATCAAAAAAATTGATCACAGAAAATGTATATAAATTATACATTAATATTTAATAATGTATAATTTATATACATTTTCTGTGATCAACACTATTTTCAAGGATATAACATAATACATATAAAATAATGAACTACACATTCAAATGAAATGTCATATCACTTGAATGATAGTCAATAAAAATTAATTAATAAAGATTATAAGGTTGTTTCAATTGAATATTCAATAAGTATTGCTTCTCTGAATTTCAGATTGGTACCATCTTTGTCTTTGCCGACAGATGTTATAATTTAATTTTACATATTATGTGATGTAATTTTCTGATGGTACTGCCAATATATATTTCATTGCAACGAGTACATTACCTACATCTGATATACGCAATTTTGTATATTGCACTAATTTTTATTTTTCAGTGAATAGTTAGTCACTGTGAAGATGAGAGGAATTTCTTTCAGCTTTAGACGGCACCAATCTGAGATACAGAGAAGCAATACTTATTTAATACTCAATTGAAATAAACTGCAATTATCAGCAAAATTGAGTGTGATAATCTTTTTTAAATAATTTTTATTGACTATCAATCTAACATATTGAATTGAATATGTAGTTCATTTATTTATAGGTATTTTAAATATTTGAAAATAGTTGATAACTGAAATTTAGATATATTACAGATTATTGATGCAGTTTACTGGCTTTTAATTTTATATAATCAATTAGTAATAATAATCGATTAATAACGATTAAATAAATTATAAATTAAAATGCAAAATGACGAGCTTTCAATACAAATACGATTTTCATTTTTCTTTAATGAAGCGATTATCCAAACCTAACAAAATAATAAGCTGTATGATTTTCTTTAAATATTGATTCGTTGAAATAAAAGTTTGGTTTTGAATTGTCCATAATTATATTAAAGGTATTATTAATTTTAGTATACGTTATAAATAATTCCGTTTTTAATCTTTCAAGCTGGGTTTTGAGATCTAAGTTACTAGCCTATATGTAAAATGACATAAAGTTACAAACAATGCATTTGATCAGATCAAAATATCTCTCTCTCTCTCTCTATTTAGTCGATATTACATATAAGGTCACGATAGGAGGTCGGACTAGGTACGTAGACAGACATACTCAGCAAAATGAGCAGTCAGGACATGTCAACATGTCAAGCACAGATAGGTGGATGGGTAGTACGCGCGCCTACAATGGTCTGCTAGAACCTAGTATACACAACACTTTCTCTCTCTCTCTTTCTCTCCACTATTATCAGTTGCTATAGCTACAGCTGGTGGTAGCAGTGGTTGTTAGATGGAATTCAATTGACACCAAGTCGCGAAGACAAGATGTGTGCACTACCTACTTACTTACACCATCCATCCAACATGTCAGATAAAACCGGCGATTGCACATGTAGCAATGTGTCTACCATATTATATCCACCCCCTGATAACCCAAAGTACGAGAGAGAGAGAGAGAAAAGTTGGTAAGAGCTACCTACTATAACCACTACAAATAACGTCAGTTAAAATCTACTGTGACATCTTGTCAAACCAGATTTAGAGAGTGGAAGTAGGGGAGGGAGGGGGGGGGCCTAAATGCTGCCATTTTTGTTGATTAATTACTGCAAAGTCTTGTTAGCAGTAAGATCGTGTCGCACCTTCACACCAGACAGGGGATCCTGACTTGGAGGGAAATTCGATACTCCGTGGCATGCCGCAACACAACACTGCCTTGGGTCTATCTTATTATTATACAGAGAAAACCACTTTACTAATGAAACTAGGTTACAAACTATTTATTTATTAAAATATGCAACCGTTATCTGTAAGTTATAAATCAATAGGCCATTTTAACCTATTTATTTATCTGTAAGTTATAAATCAATAGGCCATTTTGACCTATTTATTTATTATTTATCTGTAAGTTATAAATCAATAGTCCATTTTGACCTATTTATTTATTATTTATCTGTGAGTTATAAATCAATAGACCATTTTTGACCTATTTATTTATTATTTATCTGTAAGTTATAAATCAATAGTCCATTTTGACCTATTATGTTTGTTCTCACCCGATTAGGAAAGAGACACTTTTCAGATTATAAACCATCTAAGGTACATAATATTATTGAGCTGTTGAAAAACATCGTCATGTATCGACTGTGCAATGTTACAATTCACGCCTTGTCAACATTATCAAATTAATGTTACGACCGATTTTACACTCCATCAGATCAGCAAAATATGGTCTAAGCAACATATTAATAAGATGATAAAAGCTGAAATCCAACGTAACGTAAGCAGCCGAACAATCCAACAACTCACAGGCGGCAAAACAAGTGACAGAAACATTCAAGGAAACAATTACATTGCAATTATAATAGTAGCGCATACCTACAGCTAAACAATAGTACAGAAGAATAGAGTCATTCAATAGTAGTTAGTATATATCTCAGAGTTTCAACATTTATCGGGTATAAAACAGGTATACAGGTCGATTATAACATCTATTTAACTAGGATTGGTAATAGTTTATACTTTTCTGTGTCTGCTGTGATCGTGAAGTTGTACAAAGCAGGGTGATCAAGGATTACAAAATAACTGTTCAATACTCGACAGAGAAAAACAAAGCATTAATGACTCATATCGTAAGAGATATTGATGACAAAAATAATTTTACGTGAATCATTTTAACAGAATTGTACAAATAGATAATATAATTAACTCTATCTTCTCAATAAAAATATACACTGATAAAAGAATTCGTATTCGCGTTGGAGCAGGAAACACGAGTACATATTTATTTATATTCTTTTGAAATCTGTTAAAACAAATAAAATTGTTCAAAGATCAGTGTGCATTCAATTTAAAAATTGACCATAATTATTAATAATAACCAGCTGTCATTCGAAAATGTTATATTCTTTCAGTATAACTACTTTTTGATATGTTATTTTCTAAACATCCAACTATTTGAAAATTAGGGAAAATCACATTCAATAAAATAATAATATACTACCACTAGTATGGAGTTTCCAGTGTAACAAATGACCATTAAAATCCACTACTAAAACGGTATCATAAACCTTTATCGAACTGAATTATTTCAGTCTCATTTTTTATATCGAGCTCACAACATCGCAACCTTTATTAGTTGAATTCCCAAATAACAGAATCTTTTTCTAGCATTGAGAGCAACTTGTACCGTCAAACTCTATTTCTGAGGATGACTCATAACAATCGACCTACATACTGCCTTACTCAATTTTACTCAAATACTTAGAAGGACAATAACAACATTAATTTTGTCAATGCTTAGAAAATATATTATATATATAATATATATAGGTCTATTTTGGTTTTAGTAAACAGAATTTAAAGATAATATATATGATTGTAAATACATACCTAGTGATTAGAAAATAGGAGTAAATTAAATAGATAGATTAAAGGCTTGTCCCGCTTCTACCTACCAACTTCGGACGAATAGGGTACATCAGTCGTTCATCAGGATCGATATCGTGTTCATAGTAACGGGCAACAATACACTTGAGGTCACGATACGATCTGCCGCCCATTTCAAACCAAAGATAGACTGCTGTGATTCTGAGTATTGAAGAGAGAGGGGAGAGGGTAACAGAGTAACGAGATCAAAAATAGAACTGCTACAACTTATAATATATGATCAGAACAGAGATGAACGCCAGCATAAAGAGAGGGGTGAATATAAAAACGAACGATTATGTAACTTGAAATGCTTAATTACAATTTTGGTCTAATTATGAATCAATTAATATTGATCCGTTAGTTTATAAATAAAATGGTTGTACAACATGAGCACCTTTTCAAATGTAGATTTCAATTCATGTCAACTAAAATGTTTATAAATAAAATAAAGATTGGATTAGAATATATTGAACAAAATTTAATGATATCAAAGTATCCCCAAAAGATAAACTTCAATGAATGAATTATGTTTGAATACCGATAAATGTATTAAACTCCCAATTAATCCACCATGGATCCCCCCAATGAAGGTTTTGAACATTTCCATATAATATGATGACGAAAACTGATATAATTCGATTGTACATATTGTGTTAGTGAAGTAGGCTACCTTAGAGTAGCGGTATTGGACTGTTGTACATTTAAGCAATAAAAATGACTTCTGCACGTTAGTCATATACATATTTTGAATATACATTTTAAAAATATTCTATACAAAATGCAGGTAACGTATTCTACATAGTTATTATTGGACCTTTCTGTGACCTTCGATACCATAGAGTATGTGATTATGTTAAATAATCTACGTGATTGGTTTGGAGTACCGGGAAATGCATCTCAATGGATATGTAACTACCATCTTCATTACGGCGTCCCTCAAGGAAGCTAGGCACCTTCCTCTATACTGCATATATAATGTATAAGTCTCCATTGTCACAACTAATCAGCACATTTGAACTCAATTACCATATTTAAGCGGACGACACTCAAAGTTGGATAGAAATTGAAAACTCTCATTACTCAACCCAGAAAATTGAACAATGTATAGAATCGATTTACGTCTGAATGTCTACGAACAAACTAAAATTGAACCCCTCCTAAACTAACTTACTCATCCACTCAACAAACCGCTTGCTGATTGCCAAATCGTGCTACGCTTTAATGGTATGGATCTCAGCCCGATATCCAGGACACATAATCTTAGAGTTCTTTTTGATGCACCGCTATCGTTCAACGACCATATTACAGATGTTTGCAAATCTTGTTATTATTGGATACGACAAATTAAGATATTCAAAATGCAGCCGATAGACTCACAACTGGATCGTGGCTAACTCATCTGCAGCCCTACTTCAAAGGCTACTTTGGTTACCGATAAGGCACCGCATTCCCATCGCACTATACATGGAACTTCTCCTCAATATCTCCAAAATCTGATCACAATCAAACTGCATAATCGCCTAACAAGACAATCTGCTGCCATCACCTTTGTAGCAAAATCCTCAAAAACCAAGCGAGTAGGCGATCGAGCAATCTCCGTTGTAGCTCCCACTGAACGAAACAAGTTACCATCTTCTCTGATATTGTCGTCGGATTTCAATATATTTAAGACTAATCTTAAAATATACATTTTTACACTTCCTATGTAAGATAACCTAATTTATCTTCTAATAACTATTATTCTATGTTAAATTTTATATAGAACTCTTAAAATGCTGTATACATAATTTCAGCGCTTTACAAATACGTAACTATTATTATAATTGAACCCCTTGAACACTCCAATACAGAATTCAATTGTATAACAGATATGCCATAAAAAATAGATCATATAGTTCAAATATACAAGAAAAAGTCAACAAGATGAGGAAAATATATAAACCATATCCCCTCCCTCGAAGGTTTACTATCCATATCATGAGACGTTAAAATGTACATATAATTTCTAAATTTATTTTTACTAAATATAATAGAATGATTTATGAACTGTTTATACAAAGCTGAAGATCTGCTAACGGAGAAAAGTATGTTAATATGAAAATGTCTGCAGATCCAACTGATTATATTTCAAATAAACGATTAACAAACTCACTTGTAATGCAGACATCGTTTATCAGTGGTCAAATATGAAAGTGCATAGTCCTTATCCTCAAGTCGTTGGCGCAGCAAGAAACTTAAACCACGATCTGAACATCGCAGAAGATTCTCCGCCTCCTCACGATTGGTTTGACTGTGAAACCATCTATATGAAATGTACATGAACTAATGGTTTACATCATATATAACCAACTACATCATTTTTATGTAAATTCACCATTCATTTCCAAGGTATTGATAGGTTATAAAACTGTAAATTGTACAGTATAAAATCAAGGATCACATCCTTATTTGTAAATTGAACTTAAAAGTTAAAGATATTTTGTCATGGTTAATGTCATGATTCACAACGAAAACCTTAATTGAGAATAAAATATTAAAACAAGTTTAAAAAACATGTGTTACAAGTATAAAGGGATAGAAGAAGAAACATGTACAACCGAACCAATAAGCTTAATTTCAACTATATTTTGTCAACAAGTCACTAACAAAATTATATAAAAAATGGAAAACTGAGTACTAGGCATGCGAATAAAAATCATTAATACAGGCAATTATCCTAAATATATGCAATTTTAAAATTACCAATATTAACCATATATGTAGCACTCATAAATCAATTAAAATAGGAGTTTTCATTTAACAATACTTTTGTAAGTAACTTTTTTTAAATGTTGTTGTACTTACTTCTTCTAACATGATTGATAACTATAATTGTCTTTAATTGAAATGTCACAATGATTGTAGAATTTAAAATGTTAGCAAATTTTATTTTAATAACTAAATTTGCTAAATCAGATAATTTACCAGACAATAATTATAGGAATATACATTTTCAATGTGAGGTATAGATAATTAACGTTTTGTATATAGTAATAAAACGTAATCACTAAACGCAGAGCCAGTACCAACAGCAGAAAAACAAAGCACTACCGGTTTTGAGCTATTCAATTCTTATCAGGTAGCCTAGTCTAACAATGTTAAATTAAAAAGTCATGTTACATAGATTACGTTTATGTATAGAGTTAGTTTTGCATTGTGGTTTTATAATTCGAAAAAGTATACCAAACCAAATGATTAATTACTTTTTAACATATTACATACATATTTCCTATCTAACATATATATAATAATATAGCCTAAATGATACTCAAGTTTGAATTAAAATTAAATTAATTTAAAACAAAAAACTCTATATATTTCACTGTAAACCACCTAATAATAAGCAAACATATTTTTAACTATATATATATATATTCCTATGCATATACATTGTATACATGAGTTACAGTAAATAAATAAATTTAGGACTGAATCAAAATGGTGAATCAGAATATCTATGAAAAGTATTGATAAAAACTAGGAATGAATCTAAATCAAAAGAATATACAACTGTGGCAAGGATGCCAAATTGACATATTGACCACAGATGTTTCACACCTGAAGAGATGTTTGATGATAAAGCTTGCATAATTTGTAATATCAATAAACTCCTTATAACTAGTACTTCCACTAAAATTCCTTACAGTTAATTAATTATTTCAATACTAATATAATCACTATTTTTAAAACTATTTTCAATACATAATGAGTAACAATATGTGTATAGATTGTGCAACTGTTATTGTTTGCCTTCTTTTTAATTATTTTATAAATCAAATGTTAAATATACTAACTATAAAAAATAAATATTTTGCAGTTTTCGATGTTGTTACTTTAGTTATAAAAAAATATGTGCATCCAATAATATACTTACACAAAAATAGATAGCATCTAGTTGATGTTGCAAATTACAACAAACAGCAGTTAAAATAAAATGACACAATTCATATTTTTCAATTTGCATATGTAATAAAATTGACTAAAAAACATGCTGCTGAGAGTCCTAAGTCCAACATCATAGCAAAAACTTTTTTTATTACTTGGTCTGTCTTTTGGCTGTCATTTTTTTCCTTCTGGATTTATCTTAGTATGTTCCACATATTTTAATCTGATTTATTGTGTGTCATTTACTGTCATTCTTTTGCATTGCTATGTGATTTTATATTGTTAAGTTTTTTCTAAAGTTTTGAAATCGATTCATCAGTATACAGCAAATATTATTACCCATGGAAAAAGGAAAAAAACTTGTTTTCTAAATGCTCAAGTAAAAAAGGTGGGAAAATAAAATAAAAGCACAATTAAAAAACAGTTCTATTTAAACAAAACTGATAAGGTGACTAATACAAACAATATCCATGGAAAGGTTAAATGGCAAGGTTAACAGCAAGATAATAAATCTAATGAAATAAAAATGTTATGTAGGATGAGTTGGGATATTTGTGAAAAATAAAACATCATTGACAGCTTACTTCATGTCCAAAGTATTTACAAATAATACAAAATATTTAACATTATATTAATTATATAAATATATAATTAAGGAATATTTTAGAAACATTTTTACTACTGTTATTCTTTATCTATCCAGATGAATTAGGTATGGATACATATTTACTCCCATAGAGTATATTATTTATTGAATAACTTTTTAATTATTTGTGTAAAAATGTTCATTTAATAATATGATTAGGGTAAAATGAAACAGTTACAAAAACAATTAAATTACACTAATGAAGCCTTGTTTAATAAACTAACATAATTTTATTCAAAAATAAACAATATTTTATAATGACATCCAGGTAATTAAATATTATTATAACAAAATCCAATATTAAACAGTTTGATTCACAGTGTATGCAAATGGATCATGAATGAATTAGATATTACTTTTATTAATAACTTAAATATAATTTTGTTATTTACCTTTCATTTAATTTTAAGTTTTATTGATGTACGAAATAGACTAATTAGTCAAATTTGTATAGGAAGTATTTAAAAATAATAGAATGTGCTAATAACATAATGATATTCATTTTTTAATGCAGTATTCCAAACAAAAAAAGCCTTTGAAACAAATGGAGACATTACCATGCCTGGATTTATTTGTTACATATTCCAGTTTCAACCTCTGAAAATTTTTATGTAGTCTTTCAATTTCAGTATTGCTAAAAATATAAAAAGTAAGCAAATATAAAACAATGGTAAATAGAAATGTTCAAGTCAAAAGGACCTACAGATTTGAGCTTTGAGCCAGCATTTTGAAAAGCAAGACATCACTCAAATATAAGCCACTGTGATGATAATGAGTTTATATAAATTATTAGTATTAAATACAAAAAAAATACTGAATATTCATGGGACAATTTTATGGCCCTAATTGTTCTTCCTTATTTTACTTTATGGTATTAATTGCTTTACAGATTTGAAACTGAAATTACACTTTTTAAAGCAGCTTCTACTCTCTAGTATAAGATAATACAAACATGATAGAGTAATAATACAACAAATGTTTAAAATATAAAATGTCCTTCACCTTCAATTATAGGAAATTCCTTTTCAATAATAGAAAAAACATGACTGTGCTTAGTAAAAGTTAATACAAATACATATCACTATCAAGTGGTAGAAACCAAACTTATTATATGGGAAAAGCATTTCAAACTGTTAAATTTTGTTACACCTAAAATAACATTATAGACACAGGTTTTTCAACTAATAAAAATAAAATTCAATTGTTTTGAATGATTTGTCTTAAACATCAAGGGTTTTCAAGAATACAGTACACAAATTTAAGTTTGTATAATGGAAAAATTTGAAATTGAAAAATTGAAAACATAAAACGAATATTAGCTTTCTCTATGTAATTTAGTTATTAGTTTAGCATATCTATGGATGGGTAATGAGTGTACAGTAGAATATATGTATCGATTGAAATTTTATTATTATTTTGACTATTAATACATAGTCTGCAAAGTGTGGAAATATTAAATTAGATTACGTGATTAGAATGCAGTCCCATGATGATTTTCACCTGCAGATTGTTACATTGTACCGATTCACATCAAAAACCCAAACTGAAATCGCCAACTGTCTTAATACTACC
>JAUZND010037836.1:0-21628 GCA_034780555.1 Coelogynopora nodosa
TTATGATGGCGAAATCCCTTCGAAATTTGTTAAACGATTTGGAACTTATTGTTGAATGCGAAGGGCATTATCTGTAAGCTAATGTGAACTTATATTGAACAATATTGTCTAATTAAAGTCTATTAATCTATTATATCTGAATGTATGTTTTACCTCTACACATGAATAGATACTATGTAGCTATTGGAACTCTTTTTTTTTGTTTTATTCAAAGGGTCATAAAAATACGCAATTAATTATACATTATTATAACATTATATTGCGCATTTTATAGGAGGGAAAACATGTTTGTTGTTGGATAGCTTCGTTTTCATATAGTGGACTATTTGAAATATTTTCAGGACGACCACAATCTTGAAATTCAAACTGTAGGTATTTTGAAATATGAAACCAGCTATAAAATGTTTTAAGAAATTTTAATGAAAGCTGACCGTCGTCTTTTCAGAACTGAAACTTTTTTGAAATATAAAGTAAATGACAAAATTAATTCAGTAGAAGTCTAAAACAGAACTATACTAGCTTATAAGTCATAAAACAACTTTGTATCTGTCCACAAAAAATAGTTTGCAGTAGAATCAAAAAGTTAAAATGGAACGTAATTTAAATGTCAAGAAAACATACATAGACAGTTCAATATTTGAATATGGAGCGATCGTGTTGTGAAAGATTTCTAAATTTTTAATGATAAATTGAACCTTTAGAAATTCTTACTGAATATTCCAAAATTCGATGTTTGTCATATTTTATTTTAATACATATTTAATGCAACAAATCAATTAGAAAATGCATTACACTTAAAGTAAAGAACGTCAAATATGATCATAAATTTTACAACAATTTGAAATTAAATTATTAAAAATAGTCGTGCTTTATTTTTTATTAATCTAAATTATTAACAAAAATTGTCTCTCCTCGCAGTGTAAAACTAAAATTCATGATTAAAAAACACACATTTGTAAAGGCAAAGACTATAATAAAATTATATATATATATATAATATACACATTTTATTGAATAAAATTTAATAACATGATATTACAACGATGCAGAAGTTCCCAATAAAAAAAGTGTTGTATTACATAATCGCAAATTATGTGGAGATAGACACGCTATTCACAATGACACATGTGTCTTAAAATGAAATTGTTGTTTGTAAGGTATTGTGCATCAAATAAATTGCACATATATAATTAAATACATAAAATCCAATTTTTTCTACTTATATTCTGAAAGTCTTTACTAAAAATTAACCTGTGTATGACCAACACCACGCAATTATAATATTAATTAAACATAGAAACAAACATCTACATCATAAATGAAGTGTGAGTCAATGACCAATACACGAATGGTAACTTAAATAAAAAATGTAAAAAACGTCATCAGTACAATTAGTTAAAAAATCGTTTCTTAACGAATTTGACAACTACAATAAATATATCTCCATAACATTATCATAAACTAAATGCAACAAAAGAACGACTTTTGCGACCCGAAACTCCGACAAATAGTCGTACAACATTATCATCATATAAAACAATCAAAACAATATATATTACAATTCCTGTAAAATAATACAAATTCATTGAAGGTTAAAATGTCTTGACGATATAAGCCTACGGTTTTACTAACGATCTCTGTGTTGGAATTACCTAGAATTATGTCTTAGCCCGTCCCGGAGCAAGTTATCCCCCTAAGAATAGATATACCATATTTTCAAAAATTATGTTAATTTAGCATTACAATGGACAATTTAAATGTAACGTTTACGATTTTATTTATTCTGTAATGAAACATTATTTCAGAAAAGATATAATTGGAGTGCAACATCTCAATATATTTAGAAATGGAATAATAAAATCAATGGCTTCACATTAAACTAAACTTCTACAATTGAAAATGTTCTCAATTATTAAAACTACATTTGATCTTTAGAAATTCTTACTGACTATTCTAAATACAATTTCAAAATTAGATGTTTGTCTTGTATTATTACAATTATTTTTCAATATTTAATATAACGAAGCAATTAGATTTCCAGATTAAAGTTTCGACAGAATTTCAAATAACGATATTGAAATAATGTCAACGTAATAATCGTCTAAAATCAGATAGGACTATTGTGAATTACATTGCAGGGGCCTCTCCAATCTCCACCGGGCAAATAGACAAAAAAGCATCCCCTACATCATTATGGCAAAACTATCTAACACCAAATAATTAGGCCTATAACGCACCATAATTAGAATCAGTCCAATCAACTTGACAAATATTCTCATATTGTGTATTGTAAATTAATATAATGTTTATTAGAATTCATATTGGACAAATTTGGTGATGCCGCCGTCGTAAAACATACAGAATATGAACTTGAAGACTCCAAAACAGAGTTAACTGTACACAAGCACACAGAGGGGGAGGAGAGAGAATGCGCTACGAGATCGAGTCCTCATAGTCGAGAACCTTTATCGATACATGAGGTCGGGAGGTCTGCAGATGCTCCAGGAGGAACTTGCTGTCCAGGAAGTTAACATCGTCTTCTCCATCTGCCGTTGTCGAAGGCGTTGGCGCTTCTGCTTCCGCCGCCCCACTATCCTTTCCTCCATTGGTGGTGACGTCAGTGGCAGGGGTGACGTCCTCATCAGAGCCAAGTCCAGCCAGTACCCAGGAGAGATCCTTCAGATAGCGCGGGAAAGCGGCACACAGCTCCCGGTTCCACCGAGCTTCGTCCTGTAATTAGACAGCATTCATTGAAACACTTCATCAATGTGTCTATAAATGAAATCGAATTATTCTGTCTAATAATCGGAAACTATAAATTATAATCATTAGCTGTGTTAACTCTAGCGCACCAATGAGACGCCCTTCAGACGGAGGGGGTCAAATTGACACATCAGCATTTACCTTACATAGAAACATATTTTTCTGCATATTTTGATAATTAATGATGTCAAAATAGTAATCTGTAAGGACTAAACCATAATTAAGCAGTAAGTATAGAATGACGTACGGGATATATATATATATATATATGTTTCTGTATTATTTAAAAAAGGGAATTATAAAAATTATTAAGTTTAGTTTACTTTGAATGATACATTTATTACATCATCGATTTCTCAAGAAGTTTTACGATAAAATATGTAGATTCGAAAGTTTATTAACCATTAGGAAGGTACTGAAATTTTGAGAACAAGTCTTACTAGATGTTGTGCAGTATGCGATAAAACAAAGGTGGGTCTTGTTGATTTTAGGGATAAAAGTTCTGGTGACACAAGTTTGTGTGTATTCCAGCGAATATACGGGAAGTTAGAACTGATTTAGAAAGTTTAGACTAAATTACCTTAATAGTGTATAATGTTAGTATATACCGAACACTAGGTGATTAACATATATACGGATATTCCTGTCTAAAACAATTAGTAGGCCTATCGCAAAAGCAATATATGAAATTTATACTAATGAAAGTTTTAAATGAATAGGATAATTTTATCAACGGCTTTGTCCATACTTTTTGAGTGTTTTTGTTCACAACATTATAGGATACATTAAAAATAATAATCGGATATTTTAAAATATTGACACCGAGGTTTAGAAACATTTATGTACTTTATAAAATTTGTAAAAAATTCTTCAAAAGTTAAATGAAAGTTCTGATCATATAAAAAATAATTGGAAGTAGAATTATGCACATAAACTAAACAGGAAAAAACATAAATTTCAGAACAATTACTCTAACATCCTTAAAATATGTAGCAAATTTACGGGAGGGATTATTTAGGACTTCAACGACTTGTGAAATAGCAATGTGAAGCATAATATCGGATCGAAAAAATACTAATATATTTATTTAAATATTCTATTTTTGAGACTAATTTATACAGTAAGTCTTTCATACTGTATTTTCAAAATATCTATAAAATTCCACACAATTAAGATAAAACAACAAATAATTCATATTTTTGAACAATAATACAAGTTAGCAAATAACCGCAGGTCATTATATATTTTACAACGACGCAAGCAGTTTTCAAAAAAGTTTTACATTAAATATCTTTAATTGTCCATTTAAGTTTCAAATTTGTAAACGTAGTAAATGACAACATTTCATTGAAATTCTCAACATCACTACAAAAATATATAAATTAAGAAAGTTCTAAAAATTATCAAAGCGACTGAAAATATAAACAAAATTTTACAATAATATAAAGATGTTTAAAATATAAATAACAATCGGGACACTAACTACCACACAACTATTTAGTAATAGCAAAAATGAAATAATTACAATTATTGAATTGAGTGTATTCAAAATTATTCAATAGAAATCATAAAACTGTTTAATCTAAATTAACAAGATCAATAATAGCCGGCGCAGATAAAGGTGGTCAATATAATCAATAAGTTATGTTTGTGGACTGACCTTTGGTGGACGAACAGTGGAGAGCGCGAGGGAGTTGAGCGATTGAACAGTGGAGAGAGCACTGATGAAGTTGACCAGCTTCTGGTCCACCGCGGGGCCATTGATTCGAACCTTCCGCAGTCTGCGTAGGAGGAGGTGAATTATGGTAGGAGCACTCATGTCATTGAGAGAACTGGGATTGTAATGGGACACTAGTGAGAAGCGATAAAAAAGGTTCACTACTTAATAAAATGTATGACTTAATTACAGACTTACAAATTTGTTTTTTTAAACAAACCACAATTTGCCGATTCAGCTATAATATAATACAACGTTCGAAAAACACTATTGAAAGTGGTCGCCAAGAATCATTTTGAAAATTACAATGCTAATTCAGACCTGAGAGAAGAAATGAGGGGGAAAGTTACACTGCACATAATTTATCGAAAAAACATATTTTAAAATTATTAAGTGAACCCTTTCATATTAAACATTTTTGTAGAACTATATTTTCTAGCGAAATCTAATAAAGGAAATGGTCGGTTTTCAAAATAGCAGCGCGTCAATAAATTACCGCTAAAATAATGAAGTAAAAACTCCTTACCCCTTCATAATCCTGGATAGGGTATTAGGAACGCAATTTAATGCAGGTAGGCATCTTTTGGGTATGGGTAGATGAGCACAAGAGAAAGAATGGTGGAATCTTTTATTGAAAAATCGATAACAAAAGGTGATTAAATAAGGAGATTTGGAGATACGGAATAAATATGATTAGAGAAAGAAAAGATATGCATTAAAAGAATTGTTTGATGTAGGATGTGAAGCGAGAGGCTAAATGGAAGGAAAATATAAAACAAACGTCTTGTTTACTGCTTCTTCAGTCGAGGCAGAAAGAGTAAGCTGTGGTTGAGAAAACAGTTTGCTTTGTCTGCTGCCTACACTGATAAAGCATTGCATTTAATTTATAACAAATATTTTGTATCTGAAGAAGTTGTTGTTTTTACTCATTTTCAACTATTGATCGAATTTTTAGAAGCATATTATTATTAATATTTATCTTTATTAAGCAATAAAATATACAGTACAGACAATATATACCAGTTAAATAGTAAACAAGCAAAGGAGGAGTTACAGCGGCTTACTTGGTAAGAAGGGTCACCCAGGAGAAGTCGTTGAATTCAATTTTGGTGGAAAAGTCGATACCGAGCTCTTCAATCTGATCCAATAAGAAGTCACCCTAGAGAAGGAGAACAGAAGAAACAGACTTGAAACATGCGGAGAAAATGTTTTTACATCCAGTGGCGGCACAATTAGGTACGTTGAAGTGAAGGAATGTGATACTTACAACAGAAGTGATGCTGGAGGCATCCCCGATAGCCAGCTTGGTCAACTTGGGCAGTGAGGAGGAGGGATAGCGGAACATGGATACTGGATTGTCTACATCTTCAAGGACCTTGAACAGAGAGGGAAATCTGGCTTTCCATTATTTAAATAAGACACTAAATTCCGTCTTAAAATTTGTAAAAGGTAAATATATAATCTGAAAGAGTTTTCAATCTAATAATAGTAATTTTAAAATAGTTATAAAATAATTAATATTGGGAAATATTACGGTTTTTGTACTGTTGGTAGATATATAATATTATGATCTAATTATTCAGAACAAAAATTATCCTTTTTAAATTTTTAACCATTTAAATAAAAATGCATCTTTTATATTCAACAGTTGACAACACACAACATTTCAATTTAAAAGCTAAAATTGTTCTCATTTAAAGAAAAGAATAGAAAGAATACAGAAAAACTTATTAGTAACATGCACGGTGATTTCAACCAAAAAACCATATTAGGCGAAAATGATATGTATATTGTAATGTATATTATGAAAGCTACCCTCAGCCATCACATAAGTATCACTAAACAAATATGTTACTTAATAAACTAGCATGACTAATTATATCGAATAAGAAAGAGCTACTCACAAGAAGACGAAGACAGGTATTGATCTTGTCTCCCTCCTCGATATTGGGATCCGAGAGTCTGAGCCAGGAACTCGCGGTCAGTTTGAGAATGTTGAGTCGATCAAGGGTCCGTAGCAATACCGTCAGTGGGAAGATCTGTCTGTAACAATGGGAGTTGGAGCATGGAGTTGAACATCTATTGAACAAAATACAGTTGAGAAATGCTGTATTGGTAACTGAATACAATATGAACCAGCTGTTATTTTGTTTAATGTAAACACTAGTGAGATGTTCAATGTTTTAACATTTAAAAAAATAATGCCAGTATCCAAAGGGACACAATACGCCATATTGACATGCAAATTGCCAACAATTTTTGTCTCTAAAAATACAACTTCCATAAAAATGAATAACATGATATACAAATAATTAGATAGCAAATTACTAATAATTCTTTCTTCCTAAAACATTTTGATTCTCAATCACAATTCTGAAAAATTACCAATACCTGATGTTTCCTCGTCGCAGAAACCCTTTTAAATAATGATGAAGTCAAAAAACCCTGATAACGAAAGAACGTGATATGAATGCAGTGTGCACATCATCCAGCTAGGAACAGCTGGACAATGGGGGACAAAACAGGATGGTGTACAGGTCTCTCTCGTACTTGGGTTTCTTATCGCAAGGCGTGAAGAAGTCTAGCGTGAGAACGGTGAGTGTGTCACTGATACCCCGAGAGAAGGCGAGCACCTTGGGGAAGGGAACACTGGTGCCGCACTCCAGATCCACCTGACGACACCCCCTCTGCTGGAGGTATCGGCCCAGATCACGATCCACACGAGCCTTACTCGATGACAGAGTAATGCGCGACCACTGGCGGGAGGGAAGGAGGGAACATTAGTAGCACATCATCCATAACATGTCTTCAATGTTATCTAACATAAGGAAAAATAGTGAAATTTCCATCATTTTAATTTTAAGAGTCAATTTTGACATTATTACGAAGTTTTCCAATATAAAATAATTCATACCGACAGAAAATTTTCACAAAAATCTGGTTGTGACAACCAATATATTTAAGGTAAAAACATGAGTTTGCTACATCTCTATAGAAGACAAGAAATACGTAAACAAAAAATATAATACAACAGACACATAACTGACAGCTTTAGATGTTCCCAGAAATGAACTCAAAATGTATATTGAACATATAATCATTTACGTAAAATAAAATTATTTTAAACGTTTATTGTAATGTTAGGCTTTTTTAAATAGTGAGAAATATCGATGTTTTAGGTTTAGTGGGAGAGCTCAATTATTGTAGAAGGACAATCAGATTAGACAGATTGATAATAACGCTTTTAAAACATTCGCTTTTTCCACTAACAAGGAAGTCAGATTCCTCAACTCTATAAACTTTTGAACAATAAAGAATTCTGAGACCTTTTCCCCCTACCAAGTATTGCTTGAAACATCATTTTCTTAACAATTTCAATAGTCATATTTCCAAACTAAAAAATCGACAAATATATTACGAGTAGAAACGTCGTAAAAGTGGGTAATAGAAATACAGTTATGAAGACATATTTTGTTAATCATGAAATAATTATATAATGACAAATTTTGAAGAAAATAAATATAATAAAGTTTTTTTAACTGAAATTATTAATAAATTAAGATAAAAGATTAGACACAAAGTAATTTTTTGCAGTATTTGCCAGGAATTTCTTTATCCCTTCACTTTTAATCCGGAGAGGTTGCAGGTTTTGAAACATTTTGTCAAATTCTCGATATCTCCTGTTTTTCCGACCGCGTGGGACCGCCGTAAAAACTATAGACAGCTTTTGTAGACTCCTAATACTAAATTTCCGGTAGTTTAAATCGTAGTTTTAAAACACGTAAAATATTAAATAATTATTCATAATCAGACAAACATTTAGATGATGGACTTAATCAAATTCATCTGTAAATTGAAAACAATAAACAATAATAATAATGTAACAACCGCAATGTTTATATTTAGGTTGTAAGCAGACATTAAAAAACATACAATAATTATTTTAAATGAATAAAATGTTGATGTAGGTTATTGGGCTTCCTTTAGATTTTCCATAATTAAATGTCAAAAAATCTTTGGTTCAGTGTGAGCCTTGTAAAATGCATACTTCTAAAAGGTACGCTTGTTTTGTAAACAACTTACGAATAACTGTAAAGTCAGGATCTAGGTATAGACCGTTTTTGAGGGATTTCATTACCACCGAAATATATCATTCCACCGTATATAATGACTAAAACGGTCTATGTTGTAGGAAGAGTCAGTGATACACACTCACCCTAGCATGCGTGTCAACGATTCTCCTCCAAGATCGACACACCAACCGACAGACGAGCACATCTTTCGTGCTCAGATGACCGAACACCGTGTCCATCACTCGGAAACTGTCCTCCCAGAGCCAACAGTAGCTGTGCTGCTGCGGCTGCTGCTTCAAGTGGGGCTTCTTCAATCGGCTGCCCCACACGTGGTTGATAATGGGAGAGTCGCCGGAGGCCCCCGGCCCCACTCCTGCCAACTTGGGGGGCGCCGTTATCACGGTAAATGGAGCTGGTATCTGAAGGACTGCAGGTCCGGGATGATACACAGAGGGGTTTCTAGAATACTGTCATGCTAGCTATCAATATAGAAATTGAACTATATAGGCAAATCGATAGGCCATCTGTATTCTATAAACGAAAAATATTATGTTTGAAAAAATCGATAAATTATATATCTCTTAGAAGATTTCATTTACATCTTAAACACGCTTAGATATTCAGGTACTTGATTGATTGAAGACCAAAATCTGGAAAATTTACGTAAAAACAGTATTCGGAGCCAATACATTTTGGGTGTAATCTATAAAAATCAGCGTAATACGGGTATTAACTATATAAATTTTTTTAATCAAAGGTTTTATAACCTATAATGCACCTAAACTAGGCATGTAAAATCAATTTTAGTATTATCAATACAGTAATGTTTGTGGAAAATATTCAACGTATATATTTGTGAGATAAATAAAAACTTAGTGACTATAAACTATTTATAGCTTAAATCTGGAGAAAAAAAACGAAATTTGCTTTTTACTTTTTAAAAAAAACTGAAAGCAACTTTGAAAGCAAAAATCAATTAGCGAATATTTACAATCTCACATATAGTATATGTATACCCTAGTCAAATTCGGAAATTGTATTATTTTTTCCAGTAAGATGGATAATAAAATGAAACCAATTTTACAGATCACACTAAATTGTTTCATATAGTGCACCATATAAACACCATGCACGGTACAAAACACTGTTTACAATATAAACACCATGCACGGTTCAAAACACTGTTTACAATATAAACACCATGCACGGTACAAAACACTGTTTACAATATAAACACCATGCACGGTACAAAACACTGTTTACAGTATAAACACCATGCACGGTTCAAAACACTGTTTACAATATAAACACCATGCACGGTACAAAACACTGGTTACAGTATAAACACAATGCACGGTACAAAACACTGTTTACAATATAAACACCATGCACGGTACAAAACACTGTTTACAGTATAAACACAATGCACGGTACAAAACACTGTTTACAGTGTAAAACACCAAACTTGGTGCAAAATAGTGTTCACAGTATAAAACACAAAACACGGTATAAAATTATCAAAAACATGGTCGCTAGGTAGTAGCAGCTAGCAAACAACAACAAAAATGCACGCACCATGTTGCTGTGCGAGGATGGGAACGGTGTTTACAAGAGGAGAGACACTCTTGGGGGGCTGTCTTGTGGTGCCGCTCATGGGGGGTTGCATCAGCGCTAGCAGGGTATTATCTGTGTTGATGATGGAGTTGGAGAGTCGACCTACAGCTGCATTTGCTAATTGTTTTGGCGGGAAAACTTGCTGTAGGGCTGGTGCTGAGGACTCTGCAATCTTCTCCTGGTTCATCACATCGATCTCGAACGACTTGGGCTAATCAGAAGATAAGGCATTCACAATAACCGAAATAGTAACAAGACAAGTCTGCTTTAGTAACAAATAGAAGTTCTGATTTCTAAGTAGACGTGTAGTTCTTCTGGCAGCCAATATAATATTTTTAATGAAATATAAACCAATTTTACGTTTTTGTATTATATAATATTTGACAGTAATTAGATTTTTTAACGAACTACACGTTTTCGGAAGCCTATTTAGATGCAGGGAAGAAGTCAAATTGATCCACCAGCATTAAATATAAGTAATTTCATATTTTCTAACCCATTTAGTACATTATGGTGTACTTTTTATGGCGATTCTAAATATATCACTTGTTCTATAATAATAAAACTCTCTGTTTAACCGTCTATTTAGCGACAAAGTTGTAATAAGGCAAAAATAAAATGAATAAATCAGGATTTAGTCTATTTTTGATAATAATAAATGGTATCATAGAGAAAGGGTATAATTACAGAAAATATGCAAGGATGATCAATATAAGTATCTGAATAAAAAGGGAAACACTTTTTATAGAGACATCATTTAAAAAAACTATGTTTAGCATATTTTCAGTTATGTTTTACATTATCAAGTAGTCTAATATGTTGTATGAAAACATATGGATCGAAGTGGATTAAGAATTAACACATACGATAGTAAACTATAAAATACCAGTATCTCAATTAAACGCCCCTCCCTTTCCCACCAACAATTGATGATCCTAGGATTAATATAGAAATAACAATGAAACGAATTAATAGTTCCTCCGATCTCGTCAGTCAAAAAATAAATGCATAAGAATAACCGGGTGTCGCAACCCCCCCCCCCCCCCACTCACCATGCTGTCCTCGTCGACCACTGTCGAGTAGACTGAGACGATGACAATGTGGCTATCGTGGAGCGGCGGTGCCTTGGGGAGGAGTACGTGGAAACAGTTGTCCACGAAACCCACATTGAGCGGCTGCACTTCATAGCGCTGCTGGTTGACGCGGAGGTAGCAAATGGGCTGGCTGAACAAAGTGTTCAACCCGGGAACCTGGGCGGGAGGAACGTATAGAAATCGTATAATCATCATAATATATATATATACTATGCGTTATTGGCAAATTATAAAATAACTGTAAATTGTATCTAAAATGAATTGATTAATTACCACATCTAATAATTGGAACAGCATATTTGTCACATTAAACATAATTCGGTGTAATAATCTACAAGTTAATACTTAATCTAATAAAGTTGAACTAATGATCTATTCAGTATTTTTCATAGTTTTAAAATGATATGTATAAATATTCTGACAAGTTTCAGAGTTATAATATTTTAAAGATCCATATTTGACATGTCCTGAATAGAAACAATCCAAATCATAATATTATATTAAATAACTAGTTCTGATACTAGAATAGATAACATCTTAAACTTACAAATACAAAAAACACTCGTATCAATCTATTAAAAATTACACCAATTTGATGGTTTTCAAGGATTACTATATTATAACGTCATCAGGGGGTGAAAACAATGACAAATATCAGTTTTTTACTTAATTGTCTTGTATAATTGAGTCACAGAACATTTCCCAGATGTTTTAACTTTTGGTTATAAGGTATGCATGTATAAAATTTCAGTTTAATTTGTAAATTAAACTATTATATCCTAGAAGGTAGGTGTGTATATTATGTTACCAATATACATGGATATTCTAATTCAATACACTCAAAAACTTAAATGTTTAATTTATTAATATTTATGTTACTTCTATATATTGTAGTTAGCAGTAGTGCATAATGTACATAATTATGACCGTAATATGGTAGTCAGTGCTGCCACTGCTCAAAATGAAAATAATAGCGCAGGGCTACAAAAAAAAGCAGCTATATTTTGGATTAAAAATATGATATATTAAATGTTGATACATTATGTTCAGTAACTAGAAAGCAAAGTAGGGGTGTCATGTCAAACACGAATGTTAAAAAATACATAAATCGAAATGTGAGTAAATTATAATCCACTTATATTTTGTATAATATATCATAGGTATTATAAATTTGTATTAAGATTAATTTACAAGAACAAAAACAATTATATTACCTTTTTATAAAAAAAGTATACCAAAAATAATGATTAAGTATACAGATTATATATCACCTTTATATTATATTATACATAATTATCTATAGTGCAAAGTGTATCCTATATACTTTGTATGAAAGTACCTATAGCATTGATAAAATAAATGACATTTTCTATAAATCTTATCTTTGGAAATAATAATAATTGATGCAATTTTGTGTCATACCCAGAACTACAGGATGGGGATAATTAATAATATAGGCATAAATATTTTTTTAAACCTAAATTTTTAAAAAAACACAGGGAATACACAATAATAGCACAATAACATACAAAAAAACGCAGCTGCGCTAATTAGCAAAGAGTGGCAGCACTGGGTAGTGTAATAGTGTTGCATTATGATCATTACATAACTTGTATTTTTTTATTATTTTTATTATATTTAAGTTATTTATTATTATTAATTTAAAACTTAAGTCAGACATATCCAGCATTATTGCTTACGTTGTAGTGCAATAAATTTGGATAGTTTTTCTTTTCAAGCCACAAACTTAGACCAAAATTATTTAACCATTAATTACAAGTATACTGAAATGTGAACTTTTGTTGGTGTTTATGGATATATATATCATGTCATTAATTTAAAATTATAATATTGGGTTTATAAATCATTTAGATGTTGCTGGTCGATTGTGAATTACCACTCAAAGACTTAACTAATTGTAAACGTTAGTTAAAAGAGACAACAGGCATGACAGTGTCAGTGATTACGGAATACAGCTCGGCTCCATTCCGAGGTACAGGTTTACGTTACCGTTAATTAGACAATTATAGAGGGTTTTGCTTGCTGAGCGAAGTAACAACTGGACTAAGCATGTCATGACCGATGATAAATGTTTGGATGTGTATAAGTAAGAGGTAAATAAGTAAAGGTTTTACGAAGGGAAGTTTTATAATATTAGAAATTTAAAAATCAGACTATTTACAAAACAATTAATAAGTATATTAGATACGTATATTCATCTTATAACAATGATTTTTTTAAATGACTAATATAACACACGCCTACTATTTTTAGTCAAATACATTTTATTCGGGAGTTAGAAAAATACGATTATTGAATTTTTCCAATATGTTATATAAACTTGTGTATGTGTTGATGCGGAGTAGCTGGGATTCCAATTTAGTAACTAGTAACTAGTAACTAGTTTGCCACATGCCTATAATAATTGAGATATGGCTGTACTTACATCAGGCAAAGTAATGAGAATCATTGAAGCAGAAACATTCTTGATAGATGAGTTTCTGATTCGAAAGTGAAGAGCTCTTGGTTTTATCAATGGTCCGGATGGTGTCTATAACAGAAAATAAGAAATAATTTATTATTTAGTTTACTGTTGAGGGTGACAAGACGTTGATTTGCGATAAACATACATTTCATAATAATTTAATAAGAGGCTATCAAATGTTGAATTCTACTTAATTATTATCTATAATCTGTCTGAAAGAAACTGAATTATTGCTTTTTTATAGTAATACTACTTCCATTATTTATAGGTAACATAGCCATTAAATGAATAAAGAACATTTTCTAATTCTTACTACAATAACATCAACTGACCTTGTGCACTATGATAGGCGCTGTAACGATAGTTGGGTTCTGCGTTTTGGACGACGCCGTCAGTGGTGCTTGAGTGATATTAGTGAGAACAGTGTCCAAACCGGAAAGCGAGGGGTTAATTCCTTTGACCATTCTGGGGGCGATACACTTCTCCTTGCCAGCGATAGAAGCAGTATCAGAGGAGGACTTATTGATATTGTCAATCTGGACCATCATTGTTGCTATGGTGAGACGACGAGCTGACTTACTGCTGTTCAGTCGGAGACAATTCTGAAAGGGAAGTTTTAGGATTGGATTTAGTTTCAGGTTGCGTGCCAAAGTAATTGACTAGTATGGTTGTTAAGAAAACATTGTAATACGAATAATCATTAACAATTTAAAAAATAGAATGTACACCTTAAATATTAATGGTTTTAAATATTCAAATTGTAAAGTATTAAAATAAAAATTACCTTTCTTTTTATCCACTTATGTTTGTCTACAAAAATGATCTACACAAGTATATAATAATTGATCCATCAGCATTTAACGTATGTAGTTGAAAATTTTCTAATAATTTACACGAAAATGTAACTTTTCACGGCGATTGTAAATATATACGTTGTTATATAACCAGAAGTTTGGTTAACTGTTTATTTACCGACAAAGATGCGCAAAATAATATAGTGCATTAGATAGATATTGAGTAAAAAACGGTTTATGGCATATTATTGGTTACTAATTAAGTCATTCTAATAGTTGTCAGTAAGTGCCTAAAATATTCAGCAGAAAGAAAAAAATTTATATAATTAAAAATTCATTAAGCAGGTACTGAATAATTCAGACCGGTGGGACGATTTGACCCACTTGCCTTGGTGTTCATTGGCTCATGTAGAAATAGTATCGTATTGTACTCACCGGACAGTGAAACCTATTGTAACTGGCCAGGTTTTTGCCTTTGCTATCTCTGAGAGCACACTCCATGTGCCACAAGACTTTGCAGAGAAAGCAGGGGTGTAAACTGCACGACCCCGAGGTAGTACAGTCGGGAGAACAGGGTGTATGCCAAATTATGCCTTTCCTTCTTTTTGAGGCCAGAAGATCTACATCTTCCAGAACTGCGCCTTCAAAGACCTTAAACGCAGTATTGCATTCATGTTATTAATATGAGAAGGTTAAGAAAAATATGTTGTAGATATGAATTATATCTTGTAAAGGCAGTAGTTCTAAAATAAAAAGGAAATTTTACCACATTTGAATATTATTATTTATCGATACGATGAGAAAGGGATTTGTGTTATTTATTTAGACTACTAGAAAAAAATTTTTTAAAAACATTTCGTTTTAAAAAACGTTCTAAAAAGGTTCTTCTGTTTATCCCAATAAGATAATTTTTTTTAAAATAATTATTACTTTTTAAAAGTACGTCTAATGTCTACTATACTTCATAGTATTTATTATTACGTATTATTATTATAATTAGTATTACAATAAAATTTTCTTGAGATACATAATTTTATAAACCAGATTACATCACTACATAATATTTGGGGATAACAACTGGATAATCTCAAAGCTCACATAAGATCTCTTCTTTTTCTTCTTTTTGATCTCTTGTTTTTCATTCGCTAATCCATTGCCAGATACTGTAGAGTTATTTATTTCAGATGCAGTCACTAATAACGATGGCGTAGCTGTAGTGGTAGTCATAGGAGCACCGTTACTCCCTATCGGCATGGCAACATCGTTGTCAGCAGTTGACAATGGTGATATCGCCTCAAATACAACACTATTATTCTTAGTCGTTGATGTAGTCATAGCAAGGTCATCGTTAGATAAGACTGTAATCATGACAACGTTGTTATTGACCGTTGATGCTGAGGTAGATGTTTTCTCAGCTTCTACAGCAGAAGTTGATGAAGCAACAGTACCCTCGTTGCTGTTTTTCGTATGTGCATTATCATTGTTATTTACATGTTCTACAGGTTCTGAACTTCTTTCTTCAGTGTTCGTATCCTCTTGTCGTGCAGTTTTAGCTGCTGGTGCATCACAATCAATGTCTGCGTCCACGATTGTGCTGTCGCTCAGGGTATCAGCAGTTCGTTTGCAGAGATTAGGCTCACCACCATTCACTATGCCATGCTCCTGTGTAGTAGAAGTTAGAGGTTCTTCATCTCGTGGTTTAATCGCATTTGGTGAATCGGGCCGAACAGTTTCTGCACTTAAAAAACTATAAGTAGAATAACAAATACACCAAAACATTAAACATATTTATTAAATTTCAATAACAATATATAGAAGACATACCCACCTCGATATTTTATTGATAATAGTATCACACCTCGCCGGGATACGTGTCATCTTCTCATTGGTATGATTCTTCTCAACATTTTCTTCATCTATATTCTCATTTATGCTGATCGAAAGGGTAGATGTTAGGATCTCCTCCACTGGAACCGCTGACACAGTGATCTGAACACGGGGCTTCTCCGCTTGACAATTTATAATGTCTTTCTTACTTTGTGCGGTTTCCTAAAGTGAAAAAAAGCAGCAGGATTCGAGTTAACTGCATAGATAATTATTTCATTTTCAACTACTAAAAAACACCGCAACATCTGAAAGGGCTACTAAGAGGCCCACCACCAAGTGAGCAACAAAGATGTCAGGATACCAATCATATTGCTGCAAATTATCCAACTAGATTTACATTAAAGGCACTTAGGTGACATTATTTATTAGATAAGAGACACAATTGTATATAATATAAAAAGGCACTATTTGTTTTAAGAAGGGGAGGCTATTATATATGAAAGAGATATCATAATCGTCTATTTCAGCGAGAGGTATCATCTAAATCAGAGGGGAACATCACCCCACCATCTAAATGAGACCGGCCAATATTTACAAATTAAAAAATAAGTTTTAATAAGTACTGATCCCACCACCCCCTGGCTCTGTATTTTATTGCATATTTATAAGAGTTACAAAGATCATTCAAAATTGTTGAAGAAATCCTGAAAATACATGACAAATTACATCCTCGTATAAAACAGCATGCTCGTTTTATTTTTTTAACTGACACTAAACATTACTTTGGAAATGATAGTTTTTGCCTAATCTTTACATGTTAATAAAAAAATAATGAGTCACGATCATTTTTTACAATTAAAACTACTGTAGTGGTTTACTATGGAAAACTAAGATACCAACTGACCAACTTTCAGAGTTCGTCATAGATACAACTTTCAGCTGAGTATTAAGTAATCAGGAGTGTCAGAATATGCAATATACACTTGAGTTGAACATACAAAATTGTCAAAAACTCACTCACCAAATCTAAATGCAAAACTATATATATTTCTTCTAAGAAAAAAGAGTGTGAAAAAGCGGGAATTCCTTAAATTAGTGAGGTGACACTGAAATAGGAAGTTATAAATTAAGATCATCAGCTTAGATTTAGACTTTAGAATATTATTGAGTAGTTATTGTTAATGAAACAATCTTTAGAAAATGATAGTAATAGTTCTAAACTTTCCCGAAGTATATATATTAAAAATAGAACCGTGTTATGCACATATATTTCTATGTGATTAGCAGTCAGCCGATGCAGTCAAAGTGTGCATAAATACTCAGAATATATTGTATATATATATGAGCATTACAAGAGTCAAAAAACGAATATAGCCTGGATTAAAGTTATCAAAATTACCGGTAGGTTATCAGAATCTTCATCCAGAGTGTTCACCACCAACTCTTCCGGTTGAGTTATCCGAGGTGTCGGGTCAAGGGTAGCAGATGGGAGCGTACTTTCCTTCTCACTCGTTGACGACTGTACCACCACATCGCCACATACCGCAGGAGAAGGACCATCTGTCTGGACAGAGGGATCCAGAGTATCCGCTGTATACTTAGGGTCTGTAGTGAAGGAGAAATAACCCGGGAATAGGGTGTGATGCATCAAACCTTTCTGGTACAAGGTCTTCACATTCTCCATGGTATACTGAAATAAGAAAAACATGTCTACGTATTCGAAACAATAGGAAAGATATGCGGGTTAGCAGAACAAATAATTTCGATTTAAATATGGATAGACTAAACAAACTATGGAAATTTGATGATGAAATGGCTATTTTCATTTTATGGTATATAATATATACAACACAGTTTAGTTTAATAGCTTCATTTTATTCATTGTCACCATAATAAAAAATAATAATATTACGGCACACTACTTACAATAAGCTAAACCCACTTTATAATTCACAAACAACCAGCTATACCTTAATACCAAGAACGTTCTCTATCATAAATTAGAATTTAAAAATATATATTTTCATAAGAATTTTTTTAAATATTTTCAGAATTTTTCAAAACTGGAAAGTTACATAAAATGCAATAAAATAACAAACCATTAAATTAATAATTGTTCATTGGCTACACTATGGAAACTAACTGAAAAGTGAACCCAGAGTATCGCTTAAAAGTTCTCCTCTTTCTTTCGTACTTTTTAAAAAGTGCACCAATCATAGCGCTTATAAAGCAAAATAAAAAATATATCCTCACCATCGTTTCCTCGTTAGGCGACATGTAGTGAATGTGCTCTCCATCTGGACATACATCTTTACAGTGATCCAGTTTATTAGAAATGATAATACGAGACCAGCCTAAATATGTAGAAAAAGCACAATAAAATATAATAAATATTGGTAACAAGTTACATATTTGAAAAAACCTAAAATTAAGTAAAAGCATTATTCAATTCTACAATCTATGGACAAATTGTATCACGTTCAGATTAAATATATGAATTGGCTTTGAGCTTCAGTCTTTATATATCAAATGAACCGAATTACAAATAGACAGTCTATAATATTGACTTAACAAGGTTATTGATATACAACATGTTTATATATACCTCCCCTATTACTACTGATACTTATACATAATAACATGAACTACATATTAATGATGTCAATGAGACTTTCATAATTATGGTTACGTGAGACATAGTTAAGGTTATGAAACACAACGCAGATGAGTCAAAATACAAAGTACCCTCAAAACAAATATATTTAAACACATCTACTTTCTTTAATTATTAAGTATTTTCTTTTTATTGGTTCAACAATATAATGAAGTCAATGATAAAATAGAAAAACATCATAAATATTCCTTTATTACGGTTGTCTAAATCATTAAGAATTACCTTGCTGTGTCAGTCTTTTATCAGCTTCAAGTTTCTTATTATCAATGTTAAGCTCAGTCATTCTAAAAGAGTAAATAAATGATAGATGATTGCAGAGGACTGCTAGTCAAAAATTGAATAGGTCACATAAACATTTTAAATAAACAATTTTAAGTTCAATTAGTTAATTGAAACAAATAATTAGAACTGAAATTATTCTTTACAACTTATATTTAAATAAGCAGTTACTAAGTATAACACATAAAATATATTTAAATAGTAATATACATATATATGAATTTTTTTAATGTAAATGATGATTTTAGTAGTAGGTTTAACTAAAAATATCTAAAATGTTGAACTACTGCAAAACTAATACTGTGTAATCCTTTTATTAATAAAAGGCAATAAAGTTTTTTTGAAATTTTGGTCTGATTGGGAAAATTATGCCCTTTTACTACAAACAATTTATTAATGATATTTACAACCCAAAATATACCTACAAAATATATACTGTATATACATAAAATAAGTAAAACAATAATATATTTCTTACAATTATATCCGCAGTTATATAGAGGTATATCAACTAAACATTCATAAGTTATTTAACATTATTGGCTAATTAATAGTCTAAACATTCAAGTCGCTTAATTAAAGTATATAAAACAGTATAATTTTTAACCATATTCAGGCCTATGATTCAGCCTTCAAAAAAATTGAGGAATATTTTTTACATTTTTGAGAATATAATAATGTACATATATAACATATTTTATATACTTCTATATAGGCATTTTGATTAAATAGGTAATACAAAATTTGTTTATTTCATACAAAATATATTGTTTAGGTAATATGATCCTGTCTATGTCATAAATGCTTGTAATAATGGTCTCAGATCACATTTGATCTCAGTATTCATATGGAATTGCAGAAACCAATTATTATTATTGTTAAAATTGAGGAATTTCAGGATTTTTTGTAAAATTTGAGGAAACATCTGAAATTTGAGGAACAAACACAGGCCTGCATATTTTAATAAAAAGCAGTTATTTAACACTTGTACACTCAATGCCATTACAAATGTAATTGTTGATAAACATTTTAAAAATTCGCATATGAAAGTGTCATGAACATAATAAACAATTTTTATACATCTAAGTTTGAGACAGTTTTCTGTATATCTTGAAAAAAATTAGTGTAATCTAATAGAAAGAAATTTTTTGGAATATAAATATGTTTTATCTATAAACAATATTGTTATCATTTATTGCTATCATTCTACAAAAAATGTACAACAACAATTCTTCCATTTCTTGTTTTGTTGTCATACTTAATTTTTTCCCTTTTGCTTGTAGGTTGCATAAGCATTCCAAGTCTATTCAATAAGCTGAGGTGTAAATGGAGAAAAAATGGAATTCCATTTTTTCTTTCCCAAGACAGATTTTTTTTACATATCTATGATTTATAAATATTACCTTAATATTGGGATAATTAAAGAATGGTGTCCAAGTGCAGAATGTCCTTCCTTGATATTATTTGATCATACAAAATAAATAAAATAATAACAGCCATTATTTTTTTAAATTTTAGATTGTCTCTTGCAGTGTCAGTTTTATTCTATATTGAAATTTTTTGTTGACTTATAATTTCAACATTTCAGTGTACAAATGTCTAAGATGTGACCAAAAGGGGAGTCCGTGACATTCATGAGACTAAATTCATGAGTGGAGATAAAAGTGTACAAATATGAAAATTTGTTATGCCCTGAGATGCTCTTATGAGATTTGCCATAGTTACCATCTTATTTCATTATGAAACAACAACTTATTTCATTATGAAACAACAACTTATTTCATTATGAAACAATTATGTAAATTTATTTGATAAAATCATGTTTATTTATCTAGTGGAATATAACCTGAAAAATATGAATTGAGAAAGCATATGAAAATGGTTTTCCAGACATGTATAAAAATTTCTTGACTTTCCCAGGTTTTCCATGAATGTAAAAACCCCTGACTTTACCAAGTCACTATGAACCATGACAGTTGCTGCTCCATTGTAAAAGGAAAATGTGTATTTTATAAAAATAACATATATGAATAAAAACAATGTTTATGTACATTAGTAGGACAATTTCCAATAAGCTTTTAATGGTATAAACCATATCATATGTTTTTAGGTGGTCTGGTTCTCCAGATATAACTGTTGCACAGTTGTATTAGAAAATTTTGTTTATGAATAACAAGAATTTCAATGTTTTTTTCGTGTAGGTAGTATAGGAATGTGAGTGTAGCGATAAGATCTGGGGCCCGTTTCATAAAAATATCAGTAACTGATAATTATCAGTTAAGTAGTGATAATTATCAGCGCGGCGTTT
>JAUZND010037847.1:0-21625 GCA_034780555.1 Coelogynopora nodosa
AAAAAGTACTGAGCGTAACAAGGTAATATATATATTGTTAGAATTGTCTGTTCAATGTGAATATTTAAAGGATAATTTTCAAAAGAATATTTTTTTAGTGTTGGTCTGTGTAATTAATTCTTTTATTAATTAATTTATTTATTTATCAAATATTAAATAATCCTCTGAAATATCGTTAAAGTTTCCCACACCAATTTCTTGTTTCCACCACATGTTAACGTCATTTTCTGTATTTGAGTATTCTATTAACATTCCATTAACATTTTCATCATCCACGTCAAGGGATTTGTTGATTTTCAACTGTTCGTTTTTTATTTTCGCTCTCTAAACAAAGTTTGCAAAATTGTAAATTAAATTAAATTTTATAATCGTACTATAAATTGATTATTTATTATTTTTAAAAAGTTACATTTCTGTACGAACTGGATCGATTTTTCTCATTATCGCTAAATCCAGTTTCTTGGGTCAACATTTTATTACTCCCGTGATGTACTTGGCTGGATTTTATTTCTCTGTAGACCATTTTGTGGCCTCTCTAGATTTTCAATATATTTAATTTAAATTTTAAAGTTTAAAATTTAAAATTTAAATGAATATTTTGTATCCTAACTTGTTTCATTTTTCTAAAACAATAAGTCAACCAATTTTGTATAATTTGTTTTGCTACGTCCTCTTCGATGGATATTTCCAATTCCTGCCGCAGTAGCATTTCGTCTAATTGTAGTGCTTTTCGTATGTCGACAGTCCTGTAGGCCATAACCCTGTAGTTTTTTAATTAATTTTTAAAATGTTTTAAAATAAGTTACATTAAAACGTCGTGAAACTTAATCTCTTTGCTGTTGTAAAAATGCTCTAACTCGTAGCACATGTGCTTATGCAACAGTTTGTCCTTTTGGTAGTTTATCTCCAATCTGCCTGTCAACAGCCTAAAAAATATCCGTAGTTTTTGCGCATTTATAAACCCTTTTCTTTGAACATCCACGACATTCCACGTATTTTGAAAAATTATAATGTCGTTGTAGCTCAACACGTAATTGCTATCGTTTGAGTAAAAAAGACTGAAATTTTCGATAATTATAGCTACCAATAAGTTGAGGGAAATGTAAGTGATGATGACGTAGTAAGAACAAAAATAAATCAGAGCAAATACAAAATGTCCACAATCACCTTCCCAGTAGTTGTAACCGTCGGAGCAATACGGAGGGACAATAAAACAATCGTGCATAATCTTGTTCCAGTCTTCCCCAGTTATTATCCTGTATAGTAACACTATGGAACTCACAGCCGTTTTAAAATTTGCGTCGTCGTCTATATTGTCCCCGTATTTTAAATTGCCAAACGTTAAAGTACCCATCAAGGCATATACTAGCATTAAAAGCGCGAGGAACGTTATAATGAAAAAACTTCTCATGACAGAGTACATGACAGTTTTCATGAGCATTTTTAAAATGTTTACTTTTCCGACTATTGAGAAAAATCTCAAAATTACCGACAAATAGGCCATTATATTGTTTGATTCGTTGTTTGGGATGAAAAAATCGACAATTGTCCAGCACGTTACAATAATGGTGACGCATGAGTCGAAAATGTTGTAGTTGCTTTTACAGTAGAAGCGGAACGATAAAGATATTATTTTTACATTCATCTAGGTTGAAAAATATATTTAAAATTACTTTTAATGCAATGTTATGTTTGATAAAAGATTATAATTATCATAAACACTGTTAGTTGAAATACCTCTATAATGAAAAGGACGTTGAATACTTTTGATATTAGTTTCAAGTAGTAGCTCGTCAAATTGTTTGTTTTCCACTAAAAGGTATTTTTAATTTATAATTGTTGTAGAATTTATAAATTTTTTAATCATTACCGGTATGGACAGCAAAAGAGTGTTTACGAGAATGATAATTAAGAAGAAAAAGTCAAATTTCTTGTGTTGCTGGATATTGTAAATGGCGCATCGAAATTTATTTTCCACTGAAATTTATAAATTAATATTTTATTCAATATTTCCAATAATTATAATTATTAAAAACGTTTTGAAATAATATTATATAGAATTATTATATATTTCAAATATTTTTATCTTGATATAAAATAGCGCCTCGAAAACAACACCAGGGAAGAAATTAAATTACCAAGGATTTTTATTATTTTTTTTCATTTGAAATATAATTTACATTTTTTAAATATGAGATTTATATTAAGTTTTTATCATGATTGGTTATTAATGATAACTTCTTATAATAATTTTTAAAATTCACCTGGCTTCGGAGGCGTATGTAAAGGATGTGAAAGTTTGATCCTCCCTACCAAATATTTCCACCTTTTTTGATCAATAGTCAACAAAGCTGTCCCTTTATTTTCTGAATAATTTGCAATAACAACACCCACAAACAATGTCAGTCCAATCATACATCCAATAAAGACGAATAAATTTAAAAATAAGGAATAAAAACTCCCAAGTTGATCAGTTATCACTTCTCTGACTTCCAACCATCCTTCCAACGACAAAACTTCAAAGAGGGCCAACATGCTGCTAAAAATATTATCGAAATTAAAGTTTCTAGGATTTGTCCAACTTCTCGGAACCCAAACATGAGGAATGTCTAGAATTGCCGTTTCTGGTGTAAATGACTTTAACCGTAATTTCGTAGTAAATACAGGAATAGGAAACAGCCCAGTGCAGTTTTCTTTGCTTTTTATTGCAATGTCATTACACCTGGCCAATTTCCCTCCAAATATCAAGAGACCGTAATTTGCAAAAATAAAAATTAGAAATATCACTAGAATAGACACTAGGATAATCTCCTTCATCCCTCGAGATAATTCGTAAAATACCTTTCTCGTTTGAGGAATAAGCATTATTATACGCAAAGGTCGTAAACAACGGAGTAAATCGAAAGTGAAACCTATAGAAAAGAAGGGGACTACTGTGGGCATCCATAAAACGTTCATTATGGAAGTTATGTAGATGAATAGGTGAAAGCATCCACTGAAATTGCTTAGAAGACTGTTTTGAGTGAAAAAAAGGCCGTTAGCGCAGATTTTTATAAATATCTCAAATGTGAGCCAAGTGACGAATATTTCTTCGGCGTACTAAACTTATTTATTTACATTTTATATTTAATACCTGAAAATACTTGACGTTGTTTAGTCTGTTCATGCTAGTTTCCATCATCATGAAACCACACGAGATACAAGTGACAATTATGGAAATCCAATCAAAATAACTAATCATTCCCAGAAGAGAGCTAGTAAAAATAATTTCATAATATTTCTTAATTTTATTACTTAAATTTCGACAATTGATGAGCTATTCCAAAAGTTTGTTTAATATTGTATTTTTTAGAAATGACAAAGAGACAAATTTTTCTAAAGTTTGAATCTCTATTGACAATAAAGAGAGGACAATCAAACAAGGGGTGGTTTTCCCTTAACTCTTCCTTTATCATGTTCCTCTTGGCCTCGACTTCCTTACTTTTCTGATGAACTCTCATTATATCCAAATTAATGCAATGATCAACTGTTGAATAGTCAGTTTTACTTTTGGCCTCGAGTTTGCTAGCACTTCTACTGGCTCTCACGTTGGCATCTTTCATTTGAACTCTACTGACATACTCGTAGTCTTTATTGATTCTCTTTAATTTATCGTTATTTACAACATCACCAATTTCTGAATATTTTATGTAGTCGTTGAGAAATTTTACCTTTTTATCATTTGTCGAAAACGTGTAATTTATTGGATTATAGCTATATCTCTTGGCCAATGATTTAAGCCTTAAGGAGTAGCAATTGATTATTATGGGACACTTGTTTATTTTTTCTACGGTGTTTTCGAAAATTTTCATTTTTTCTTGTTTTAATGTAGGGAGAATGTAAAATTTTGCAAATTTTTCTCGGATTATAGAGCAGTTGAAATTTGGCCGCGATAATTGAATTAGTTTGGGCTGTTTTTTGAAAAATTCATATATTCGCAAGCGGTATGGTAGTTTTTGTTGATGTGTTGATTGGTGGAACTTTGATTTCAACTAAATATGGTAAAATTTTTTTTTAAATTTTAAAGTATACTTTTATGTCATAATTAGTCCTTTAATTTAAGGGTTTGAATTAAAAAAATTTCGCGTTAAATTAATATTATTAGATTTTTTTAAAATAATCATTGATAACGTTTTAATATTAATTGAATTAAAAATAGGTCATATTTCAAAATATTATATTGAAAAATTTCAATACACTTTTAAATTAAATTTTGATCGCAGTAGTTACCAATTAATTATAATTAACTTAGTACCTGTTTAATTCTTTTGATGTTTTCATCCAATTCTAGATTATCTAAAATGACAGCAACAAATAATGAAACCACAACGAGATTGATGAAGAAATGAAATAAAATGAAATAGATTGCCGTAAAAGGGGCTATAATGTCTCCAGTATGCCACATTGTAAGTCGCATTATTTCATTCCATCCTTTTTGAGTCATAATTTGAAACATTACCATCAATGCCTAAATAATTATAAAAAGTTTATTATATTAGTTATTAATTGATAACTCACCTCTAAAAAGTTTGAAAATGGCTTGAATCCCAATATTGAGCAGAATAGTTGCATTGAAATACACGAAGAAACGATCAAGAGGCACATTGTAAAGAGGATTAAACTTCCTAGTTTTTTCGGAGGCCCAAATATCTTAATTTTTAATTTTTAAATTAATAGTTTTTTTATGAAATAAAATCAAACCTTCCAACAAAAATCCTCCACAAGAGGAGATACTTTAATTAATCGAATAGACCGCATAACTTGAAAATAGGTCATTGTAGTGTGGTAAAATGTAGGTATAATATGTATGGTCGTTCCAATACATAGGACAAATTCAAATTTATGAGATGCTCTAATTTACAAAATTTTAACTTTAACTTAATTAAATTCTGTACTTTAGAATATAATTTTTATATCCGATGCAAAAAAGCTTAAAGAAGCATTCTAGGTCAAATAGAAGTGTAAATACGACCTAAAAGAGGTAAAAATTATTTTTTTTAAATAATGAGTTATTATTGTTAAAGTTACTTCAACGTAGTAGTAGATGACCATTTTTGCTTTAATTTCTTGTCCGTCTCTGGTAGCTGGGTCAAAAACTATGGATGGTGTGACAAATCCGTTAAAAATTATCAAAAGCGTTATCAACCATTGAAGGCCCATTCCAGAGTAAAATGATCTCATAATTTGTGGGACACATGTGCGGAATTTTGTAATTTCCTACATGTTTTGCATTTAATTTTTTTATAATTAGTAATTATTAATTACAATTTCAATCATTCTCCAGTTGTTTTTCGTGTCCTTTTGTAAGCAAAAGGTGTTTTCTATTTTTGTTACTTTTACTGGTCCATCCCACATTTGTTGAAAATGAATTCTAATATCGGCAAAAGTTTCAATTACAACCGCGACGAAAACGTTCTAAGTGAAAAAAATGTATATATTAAAAATAAAATGAACATTTATTAATCATTATATTATAATTATTACTAATAATTTATTACTTTTACTAACCAAGCTAAAAAGAGAATGAGTGTCATGAAGAATAAGTAACCTTTCCATTTTGAAACGCTTCTGTTAGCTCGGTACATTGTATATACCCAGCCTTCTTGAGAAGCAGATTCGTATACAGTGAAGAAACTAGCAGCTATAGATAGATTATATATTTTTTTAATTTTTAAAAATAGATATAATTAATAAATTAGTATTAATTGTACCTATATTTTCAAAACTGAGATAATTATATTCACTAGCAGTAATATCCAATTCTCTACATATCATACCGCGTGGACAGTTATTTTTCTCTTCATTGTTTGAACAATACATGTCAGGTATTGCGAAATTTGTCACCTTTGGGTTACTAAATGTATTTTTTAATGTAAGAGATATTTGTAACATTTTATTATAATTTTTTTACCTGATATCAGTGTTTTTTTCAATGCAATGGTGTTGTAATTTTCCAAAAAATTGGACACCTATAGCAGCATAAAGCATCATGAAAAATAAAAAAAAGACTGTAACGTTGAAAATTTGTACACTTGACCGTCTAAAAATATAGTTAGTAGAGTTTAGATTTAACAAGGGAAATTATGTTCACGAAATAAATAATCAAATGTGTTTAAAATTGAAAATATTTGAATAAAAAATCTAAAATTCACCTACAAATTTCCATTATCCGAGTTTTCGGAAAATCTACCTTCAAAAAAACCCTAAATGCTTTGATTATTATAAAAGGCCGAGGAGTTCTGAGAATAGATAAGCGGTGTCTGGTATTGACGATATTGTAAATTTCCAATATCTAAAAGTTAAAAATAAAATTATAATAACTTAATTATTAAAAAATTTTAAATACCTGTATTATCACGGATATGATAATGAAAAATAGCATAACAGCATCAAATATGCACCATTTTCTTTTAAAATAAGCTGTTTTTCCCTAGAAAGTTTTTTAAATTTTTTAAAAATGAAAACTAAAACGAAAACATAAACAAATACCTAAACCATTCATTAAAAAATTACTTTAAAAGTATTGTATTTAACCATCTTCACTGCCATTTCCACAAAAAATACAATTATAGATACACCATCAACCACTAAAATGACATTATTCAAATAAGGGTAGTCTTTGATCATTTCGGGTACGTATATCGCTACTGTTATTAAACTCAACAAAGAAAAAATGAAAATGGTCCACAAATAGTACGGTTTCAGTATTTCGTCTCTATTACTGGAATTGGGCATCTCATCATCCTTGTACGAACTCTGTGAATTTACTGACCCAACATATTCCATGATAATAGTTACAAAATGTTATGATATTGTTTTTTTCACTGCAAAAAAGTCAAATGTACAATATATTCATAACAATAATTGTTATCTCAAATACATGATATAATATTGGAGTTGCTATTGATGTCAGCATTCTGACTCTGAAATTACGAGTCTTTTAATTTAAAGTGGAGTACGAGGTGGTACACTACGTTTTATTAGTTTTATTGGAAAATGTGATATTGTTAATGAAAATTACATGTACAGACAACGTTGTTTTATCATCAGTATTATTAAAATTCACAAGTTTTAAATTAATTTTATATGGAGAAATTATTATTATAATAGCGAAAAAGATTACATATGGAATCCATATTATGGATAGTTGTTCATTTTTATTTTTTTGAAAATAATAATTTGTATTAATAGTAATTAATTTGATAATGAGTGATTATCCTGTACAATACAGGATGTAATATAAAAAATATTAACCAAGTCTTGTAAAATAAATTATAATTATTATATTATTGATTAAATTGGTCCACGTAAGTTGTACTGTGTATTATATATGCATTCATGTATCATTCAGACTATTTTATATGAAAAACGTGCTAGTATAATTTTCAATTTTAAACACATTTGATCATTTATTTCGTGAAATTTAGACTTTTTTTTCAAATATTTTCAATTTTAAACATATTTGATGATAAAAATATTAATTTAAAATTTATGGTTGATAAAATATATTAAAATGTTTAAAAAAAAAGAAAAACTAAACTTTAGTGGCTCAATTATGCCCTCAGGTAATGTCCAAATAGATATGCTGCATATCATATGCACTAATTAAACTAACTAGTGAACAAACAAAATAACGTTAAATTATATAAAATTATTAGTTTGATTCATAGACTACCATAGAAAGTAGTGTGAAAAGTAACATTACGTTTGTATAAAAATATTAACGAAATATTTAAAATTTTGTCTAAATAAATTTTTAAATTTTTATTAATTTTTTTATACTAAAACCCTCGAAAAGTTGTCAATCTGATAGTTTTCTCTCAGAAACTTGTAACTGTTGTTGAAAATAAAATTTAAATCTGACATTTAACTGCCGCTGTGATTATAATTCACAAGTAGTGACAACATGGACCTTTAAGCTACATTTTAAATTGAAACTTGTAAAACTCGTAAAACAAGTGATGACAATTAATGGGCAAATTTAAAATTTAAATTAAATGAAGTGTTTGTAAACAGTAAATTAAAATTTTATAGTATTATAATTATATAAATTATTAACATTTATAATTATAATTGTTTATAAATTATAATTAAAATGTAACACGTTATAAATAAACAGTAAAAATAAAATTTAATTAACTATTAATTATGATAATAAAAATTTCATATCAACTTGAGATCAATTCTCTAATTATCCATCCTTTAGGGTTGATATCAAGTGAGGTATATCACTATTTGAAACAGAAATTATTTTTAGCTTACTTGACAAAACGAATAATCGTTACTATTTTTTAAACTTTTATATTGATCACAAATTCATAAGATATCACTTTTCAAGACATTTAAATTTTCCGGTTGATGGATCATTTCGAAAAGGCCTTTTTAATTTTAAGTTTAAATGCTTTAAAGGGTGTCATCATTATAAATGCATTGTTCAAAAATGTATAAATGTATCTAAACAATGTAAGTATTTAAACAGGGATTGCAATATTTGCAGATGTTCTTGAGAAAAAAATCAATTATTAGTAATTTATAACAGTTTAATTACAGTTTTATATAAAAGAATCTAGAATGTAGAAATTTCATTGACGTGTTTTATAACTTTTTTGTTTTTTTTTGATTCTCTGATTTTTTTATTTTTTGCTTTTTTATTTTCCAAAATTTTAATTAACTTTTAACTTCTTCCAATATGATTCATTGCATACGGTGATCAAAGCTTTACAAAGATGTAAAGAAGAATATTAAATTTCACAATAATTAATTAAAATGGATTGAAAATAAATCAAAAATTGTCCAAATATTTGACAGCAATTAACATGTAAAATTCCAATTTTATAAGAAATAAGTGATTTTTAGTATATAATATCGTATATTGGTATTTTATCATTTTCTAATTTTAAAAAATGACATGTTAATTTTAATTACTAGTCTTGTTGACAGTAAACATTAATTAGCGGCACTCTATCCTCCCAAGAGAGATTATTAAATGTATCAAATGCCACAAAAATACTTAATCTTGGAAATGTATCTGTGTGTGTCGCAAGAATAAAGCGATAAATGGAGTGTGGTGTTCTTTATTATATAAGTTATATATATTTATTCTAGAGTTGGATGAATTTTTGTTAGATTTTTACTATTTATTCAGGCATTTTTTATTCAAGCTTTTTCAATTTTAAACACATTTGATTCTTTATTTCATTAAATTTTAATTTAAAATGTATACTTTTTATTAAAACATTTTCAATTTTATACACATTTCATTATTTATTTCATTTTAAAATAACAATTTTCCACATTTTCCTCATATCCTCTTTGAGATATTTTATACTCTTTTTTATATTTTTCTACAAAACATTTTATTTAAAGATCAAACAATTAATCCAATCAAAATATACATATAAATAATTATAAATATTTACAGTTTAATTGTTAACAATTTGTTATCCGAATCAACGTCTTGTTCTCTTCTTCTGCTTCACTTAACCGCCATTTTAAAAGTTCTTAAAATTTGTAAGTTACTGTAACAGTTAAAAGACCTCATAGTGGTAAATCGAGCGTAATCCTTTACGAAATCTTACAACATTTTAATTTAACAAACTTGAGAAATTGTGCAGATTCTGAAGATTCTGCAAGCTGTATCATATTCAAATACCGTAATTAATTCGACAACTTGTTTATAATTGTCACAGCGTGAGTATTTACACGGTATGTAATGCAATATGGCGATCCAGTGGACTAATCACGATACTAAAATATTATTGAATAATTATAGTAGTACGCTATTCAATAATAATTATTATAATACAATATTTTTAATTATTTTAATATTTTAATATTTTTTTATTTTTTCATTTTTTCATTTTTTCATTTTTTCATTTTTTCATTTTTTCATTTTTTCATTTTTTCATTTTTTCATTTTTTCTCTAAAAGTTTTTGTAAATTGTAAAAAACACTAGAAAATTAATTAGAATTTTCTAAAAGTCCGCAATTTTACTGAAAACTTTTAAAAACTACAAATTTTTTTTAAAAAATAATAATAATCTTAAATATTTATTATCCAACTTGTAATTAAATTTTAATACATCACACCCCTTTGTATAATCTGGACGTTCTGTCAAATTGATTAGTGTTCACTTGTTTCAATTAATTTTGGGTGTTGCTTTATCCTGTTTATAAGATATTAAAAGATTATTTAATGATAAGTGCTCTTCTTCAGTTGTAGGAAATGTTAATTTACAAAAAAAAACTAAAATTACTTTGTTCATATCATTTTTATATCATTTTTTTAACTTTTTTTTGTGTACTTAGATACTAACTACTGAATAAAACCCAAAAATAAAATATAATAATCATAATTAAAAATTAGAATATAATGATATCCTCAACAGCCGTCATGAATCATGATTACATCAAGCAAAAGCACCACTTGTGTCGAAATTTCGCATTAGCTCAACTATACAAATGGTATTTATACATAAAAATTCAATATTTACAAACATTACATGTACTGTTAATTTTAAGTAGCATGTTTAGTCTTTTCGCTTTGTGATTCATCTGATACATCTTAATCACGAAAAAAGGCGTATAAATTACAGAATAATCCTATTATTAAATCATATCACTCCAATACATCAACTCACACGAGACGTACAATCAATCAATGCATTGCAATGCAGTAATACTCTTTAATTAAAATGGTTGGAATTATAATGGTCCATTCGTCCCAAAACGTCATATATTTTTTTTGAAACTACGTATTTGTAAATTTTAGTGTAAATAGAATGAGAAATTCTGCATCTAATGATAAAAAAATTTTCATGCATAACTTTCAATTAATAATATATAATTAACCTCGAAAGTGCCTTATTTATCATAAATAAAGTTTTTTTTTTACCAATTTTGAGATAGAGTTTTCAAGTATACAGATCTGAGTATTTGAGTCCGCTGACATATTATACTACTCACAGAAGTTTACATTGTAACATTCAATTTCAAGAATTTCAAACTACAATTTAAAAAAATGTCTCCATTTTTTTGGCCTAAAAATTGTATCATAAAAAGATCACTGTGTAAATTAATGTATTCTTGCAAATTCAGCTGCGTCCCCGCGATATAATGCAACTTGAAAAGTGTACATTTTTTGTAGATATGTAAAATAAAAAACAGAAGTTTAGTTCAATTAATTTTGAAATATTTTGAAATTTCTACTAGTTTTTTATCTAATTTATAATGATATTATCGTTAGTTTTTCTGTATGTAGTAAAGGATAAAATTACTTAATTGTACTAAAATCTGTTAATTTTATATTTTTCGAAATAAGTATCGTTAATTTTCATTTTGAGTAGGTTTTGTGAGAATATTAGACAATATTTACAAACAATTTTTAATATTTAAACTGCAAATCGTGCGAATATTATTCTAGCTCAAAAATACAATTTTTATAAATTTTTATTTAAATTGACGCAGTTAACTTTATATTTAATAAATAAAGTCATTTTTAAACTAAATTTATGGATATTACACTAAATTAGCTGTTATTATTAAAATAATTAATTAACAAATTCAAAATTTTTTTCTACATATATTTTAATACAAAATGAAACTTTCCCCCGTTTTAGCAAGTTTCAAAAACAATGTCTTTAAGTTTTGGGACACATTTGCACTGAACTGAACGACTGTGCATTGTATGATGACAGAAAAGTCTTTTTAAAAATTATTTCTAAATAAAAATAAATAAATATTTGGATAATATAATATCTCCTAAATTTACAACTAGTAAATTTATTAGTTGTAATGAAACGTATAAATAATTATAATCAAACATTAAACCACAATTTATTTAAAGTTTAAAGTTTAAAGAGGTTAATGTTCTTGAGGCTCAAAATAGTGCATACCGAATAAAAAAAATTTTCAACATTATTTTTATTTATAAACATTTCGTGAAAATTAAAAAAATATTTAAAAATATATTTAAAATTTCCTACAATTGACAAATTAGTAATTTGAAATTACACCTCATTAATTCAAGTAATGTCTAAATAACAGTTATTACTAATAACTTATTGGCTTAAGTATCAAAATTTAATCGATACCTCATTCAAAATTACACCTTTTCAATTTCAAAAGTTTAATTGTTAATGTGATAAATATGATTAAATATTTTACTAATAATATATTATTGATTATAACAATTTTATTTTATTTTTATTTTTATTTAAAAAAGTATAGATCTATTCAATAGATTCTATTGATAATTCTAATTTCTCATGTTTACCATGATAAATTTATGTTTTTAATTTTTTCCATACTTTTTATATTATTTAAATTTTTTTACAAGCTATGGAAAATAACCATTAATAATAATATTTAATTAATAATAACCATTAATAATATATTATTCTGCTTCATTAGGGCGAATAATTAAGCAATTTGTCATTTTCGCGATAACACTTGAATTAACAAATTTCTATATTGATTATAATGTACAGCTTTTCAATATATCAACTTTGATAATTAATTCAACTATCAATATCCCAATTAACAGTTGTAAATTTACATTTATTAAATTTTCATTTTTTTCACAACATTTAATGTAAAATTTACACTTTAAATGGTACACATGTATTTGTTGTAATAATAAAATAAATACATAAATAAAAATACAAATTGCTTGAAAGAAGCATAATCAAATTTTATTTTATTGCCGTTTTTTTATTATTACAAGTTTTTTATGTCATTGATAATTACCGAACAATATGGTGGATTATCTTCATTTTTGAAAAATGAAACATTTGTTTAAATTATGTAAATTATATACTTTAAAATATCATGTTTATATAATTTATTTTAAAACTATTTTTGAAAAAAATATTTTTATATTTTTATATTTTTATATTTTTAGAATAAATGTTTTTACATGTAATTTCCTATATCGAGAATCACTAGAAATAATTTAAACCTCTACATTTTAATTCAGAAAGCTTTCCTCTTGCAGTATAAAATTTATAAACATTTTATTAAACAACTCCCGTGTACTTTACGGTTAGTTAAATTATGAATCACTTTTAAAAAGTTTTCGTATACCGGAAGTTGGTTTTTTCGAGGATGTAAATTTTTTATTGGAAGATTAAAAACACTTTTTTAATAATATTATTAAAATATTATTAGAAAATATTTTTAAAAATATTATTGACACAGCGTGAAACTTGAAATTTATAAAAATTTTAAGGAAATTTAAGAGGCGTGTCTACTGTAAACTTTAGATTCTAATCTATAATTATACTTTAGTGGATATCAACATTCAAAATTTGTTATTTAATAACAATTATTAAATAACAAGTTATGTTACATAACAGTAACTTTTAGTCGAGTAAGTTAATTAACTGATTGTTACTCCTTCATTTTAATGGTTTTAGATAAATGAATAAATTTTATATCGCAATCATTGCCACCAAATTTTATCAAAAGCACTAATTTTTTACGCAGACCTCTTGAGTAATTGCAATTTTGAAAATTTTGACTGAAGAGAATAAAATACACAACACTAGTTGTTATATAACTGCAAAATGGAAAATTCATTTATAGGGCGTTTGTTTATAAATATTTATCTAATTTGACCACATTTGTAAACTCTCTCGTCGAGCTTGTTGAAATGATTGTTGATACATTTATACACAAGTGTCCAAATTTCATCAAGTCATTTTACAATTGTTGAAACTGTACCAGATTGAAGCTTTATTTTTCTCAGATTTATATTTAACAAGTTTAAATTAAACTTTAAATACATTTATAAAAGTTTTAAAGAGATATTTTATATTGTGCAATTTACAGAATAATGGATTTAGATATTAAAAATGGAAAGTTTAGTAATGATTCTGAAAAGAGTGAGATTATGAAATTGATTGAGACTTATGGTAATTTTACAATTAATTTTATTTCAAATAATAAAATAATAGAATGTGTTTAAAATTGAAAATGTTTCAATAAAAAGTCTTAATTTCAAGAGATAAATGATCAAATGTGTTTAAAATTGGAAATATTTGAATAAAAACTCTAAATTTCACGATATAAATTATCTAATGCATTTAAAATTGAAAATGTTTGATAAAAAAATATAAATTTCGCGAAATAAAAGATACAATGTGTTAAAAATAGAAAATATTTGAATAAAAAGTATAAATTTGGTCTCAAAAATAAACGATGAAAAAAATATATTAACCTAAATTAACAAAACCAAAAAATACTATTCGTCAGTCAAAAATTCATCTTATTTAATAATTATTTCTAAATTAGCAACCAAAGATACAGGCAAACACCAAAATCCTCTTCTAGTCCCTATACTAACTAATGGAGAACCCAAATCAAAAAAAACAACCAGCAATTCTTTCTCCCACAACACATCTAACCTAAAACCAACATATTACACCAATCGAGAATCCAACATAATCTCGAAATCTAATCAACGCCAACCCAAAAATCCCATCAAACGCCAAAATTCAAAATCCCAATCCGACAGCGAAGAATCCGAAAAACATGCAACATACAATTCCTCCATCGACTCTAAAAAGATAAAACCTCCCTACTCATACATTGCTCTAATAACCATGGCTGTCCTACATGCTCCAAACCGTAAAATAACATTAAGCGGAATATGCGACTTTATAATGTCCAAATTTGAATATTACCGCGAGAAATTCCCGGCGTGGCAAAACAGTATTCGACACAATCTGTCTCTCAACGATTGTTTTCTCAAAATTCCCCGTGAGCCTGGGAATCCTGGAAAAGGCAATTACTGGACACTCGACCCCAATAGTGAAGACATGTTTGATAATGGCAGTTTCCTGAGGCGCAGAAAACGCTTCAAGAGGTCCTCAGAACAATTCAACAACTACATGTACCCAAACACGTTCATGAACCGTATAGGAAATATAAATATCGGAAATGTCAACATTAATGGATGGGTAAAAAATGACATTGAAACGCCAATTATGCCAACTTTTAACAATTTCAACTTTTCCAGAAACAGCTTTATCAATTATCGACAAAATTACGAAATGAAATTTAACCAGTTTTCGCATCATCAAAATATACAAGCTTACAATTACGCCAATGTTTTAAAATTGAATTTAAATGGAAATTCAACTAATCCAATTCAAAACGGGAACAATTTTCCAAATGTTGAAAAAATAAAACAAATCAATGGCCATAAAAAACGAAAACTACGCTCAATAGACGATAAATTAAACTCTGAAAATTTGTCTCATAGCATTTTGTCAATTGTGACGCCCGAAAGTGATCCAAAGACGAAAAAGGATGGGGAAAAGTCTAGCGCGTTTAGTATCGAGTGTATTTTAAATTTGTAAAATTATTAAATTTCAGAAAACTAAATTTATATTTTATACTTTAAAAGTAAACAGGCTTCCTATATTTACATCCTTGGAGATTAGTATTAATTTATTTTTTATTTGTTTTTCGTCATTTGAAATTTAGAAATTTATATTTTAAAATATAAAAAATAACCTCCAATGTTTATAAATCGGCCAAATTTGACTTAAATTTCAAAACAACACAAGTTAACTTGTATTGGTACAATTTGAGTAACTTTTTTTTTTTTTAAATTCCATCTTTTAACCCTTCAAGTTTAAAAAAATTGTGCATAAATTATGCAAATATTCATCCTTCTTTGTGAGATAATGGATATAAGTAATTTTTTTCATTTGAGTAGCAATTACTTGGTGTAGTTTCGGGACGATCATAAAGGTCTCGGAGCCAGGTGGCTTCCTTACATGGCACAACGTACTGGATAAGCCTGCAAATTTGTCCAAGGGGCATTTTTGAACATTGAATTTGTGTTACGTGGGTGCGTACGCGCACCCCTTTGATGAATAAAAAAAGACTAAATTTTGATTAATTTAAAATTTATTAATTATTATTAACATTTTTAATTTAATTTTTATAATTGTGCTTCATTCTCATCTATCGTGACAGAACCTCGAGAAGCTTTCAATTTAAATTGCTTCAACACTGAAATGACCAAATTTTCATTGAATGACACTCTCCTTGTATGGTCCCGAACATTCACACCATATTCTCCCTTTTCCTTGACGTTTAAAATTGTTCTTTGAAACTGTTGCTCGTCGTAGAGACAAATCATGTCCATTATAGCGTCTTTTGGCTTTTTGCAATTTACAATATTCAACAATTGGTTTGCCTTCAAAATGTGCTCCAAGTTTAAATGACTTTTATCGTTTTTAAAATGTACTTGCTTGATTTCATTTATATTTTCACGATTGATGATCTTGTGAATGTCGCTGGTAAGAGGTCTAGGGTTTATTGGAGTATTTTTTAAATCTAGTATACTCTTTTCAAAAATCAGTTTCTCTAAATTTTCAACTATAGATTGAGAATTTTGATCGTTTTCTTTTCTTTTTTCTCTTGTTGCATTTTTTCTAGTAAAATTTAACCAATTCATGGCATTATATTTCATCATGTTGTCTTTTATATCAACGTTCATGTCACAGTCATTTATAAAAAAATATGCAGTTTTAAATTTTTCATTATAGATGGATATTAGAAGAGGGTTGAATAGATTTTTATTTGGAATTGAATAATCTAGTTTACTTTCTTTGTAACAGTTTATTAGTTGTTGAACGACTGGTAAATCGCAATATTGAGCGGCGTAAGAGATTATAGAGTTTCCAGAGGTGTCACAGAGAGATATGTCTATCATTTCGTATTTTAAGAGGTAGTTTATTACAGATTTAAAGTTCTAAATAAATATAATTTATTTATAATGTAAAAATTATAATGTAAAAAAAACCACGTCAAAATGACAAATGATCTGCAGTCCTCAATCATATATAGTATATACCTTAAATGTAGAATTTTTAGTAGAATATGCCAACATGACAAAAAACGAAAAAATAAAATTAATTGATTTATTTAATCAGCCTAGTGTTTAATGTACATCGTATAGTAACATATCAAAAAATTGCATTATATTTAATATTTTGAATAATATTTCTGTAAATATTCTTTTCATAGAAATGTATTTTTTCGAAGTTTAACTAAATTTGTCGTTGTGACGTGGTTTTGCCCAAATGCAAGTAAAATGTAGAATTTTATCCAAGTTTTTTTCCTCCCGTGCAAAATAAAAATTAAAAATAATTAATATAAACTACCTTCACTACCGCATACATTAAAACAGTCATCCCAGTTTTATCCTTCCTATTGATATTAAAAAAGTGCAAATCATCCTTAAACCCGGCCATAAAAATTCTCCTATTGTATCTAATAAAAAGCTTAATAATTGACAAAACATTCTCCTCCTTTTCTAAAAGACAGCATTTCATTAATACTGTTCTATTGCAATCATCCATTATCATAAAATGGCATTTAAAATCTCCCAATTCTCTCCTCGTCTCATTTTCCAAAGTCTTGTCTGTAAACCTAGCAAAATTTGTTGCGTCTCCGTAACTATTTAAACTACGGTTTTTCTTACAGTGTAGTTCTCTAATCCGATTATTCAAAATCATCCCCACCTGTACACTCCTTCCCAAAGACACTGCTTTCCATAAAGAGTTTGATTTCAACTTTTCAAAAAGTTTTTTGTCAGTAGAAACTTTACCCAAATTCATTTGAAAAATATCTCAAAAATTAACATGACACATATCTAAATTTGTAACATAAATTGAGCAATACAAATTGATACAAATTTTTAAGACAATGTCAGTCTAAAAATATGGCCTCGATTAACAAATGATTAAATAATTAAGAGGAAAAATAAGATTGAGGTAATAAAAATAACTGTTAATATTAAAATTAAATTAAATTAAATTAAAATAAAATAAAATTTAAATTTTAGGATTTTTCAATCGATCTAAAGGGGATAGTATACAAGTTCATTTCCTTTTTATATTTGCTCGTCAACATTACCAAGTCTTGTCTAAAAAATTAATCTAAATAATCAAAATTTTAATAAGAACCTAGAATCATCCGAATTTAGATGCTCGGGAGCATTGGAAAAAATCTGTTCAATCACTTCGCTAAATAAAAATTTTACAAAGATAAAAATTAAATTAAATTAAAAAAATATACTTGCATTCTGAGGTCAATTTAATCCCCTTGATAATTTCAATAAAAACAGTCATCTCCAACATTATTTGAAAATATGAAAAATCATAATTTGGACTTTTTGTGAAAGATTGATAAATGGAAACGACATCTTCCACTAAACTAGGCATAATAACAAACAAAAGATTGTGATTAACGTGGTTAATCTCAGAGAATATAGATAAAAGATAAAACAACAGAGATTGAACATATGGACGAATTTGTTTTTCGTTTGATTCAGTTATGGGTATTGTAGATTGAAATCCTTTGGAAATAATGTCGGAAAAAACACAATTACAGCTTTCCAAAAATGATTCAACGACGTAATCAATGCGAGATTGTAGTATGAGCTTGCATTCAACGCGAATTTGTAAAGTGTGCTGAAAGTTGTACTTTTTTGCAGTTTCTAAAATCCTGTCCAAGACAATTTCCTATTTTTTGGTTTTTTAAAATAAAATAATAATTTAAAAAAAAATAAATCAACTGTTACCTTTATAAACATGCACATACTGATCATTATCAACTCTCTTTTACGTGGCGACTGTTCATTTATGGAGGAATTTCTAAGCGATCCAGAATCATAACTTTGACTTGTCGTTTTTTTTGTGACATCACGGCCTACTGCATCAGCATTGTGTAAAATTGTCAATGTACCGGAAAAAGCTTTAAACAGATCGCAAAAATATTCGATATTTTTCACGTTTATTTCATTTGCACCAATAATGGGAAATTCACCAGTTTCGTTGGAATAAACGACATCAATGTCTTTTAACGTTTTTATAACCCGTTTTTCAAAAATGTTTGCCAATAGTGTTGTTTGATAGCCTTCAATTTCTATCAATAGCCAATTTTCTTGGTCGTAAAAGCCCAGAATATCTAATAAAAAGGACTTATAATATAAATATCCAAAATAAAATGTATTAATAAAGTTAATATAAGTTACCTTTCGCGGCTAATTTCATCTGTTGTTTTATGGCAAAAACTCTCATGTCCAACAAGAGTTTATTCATGCTTTCAAAAATGTCATTATTCTTATCAATGTACAATTTCAAGTATTTCAAGCAATTTCTAGATAAAATTATAAAATAATAATCATAATAATCATAACTCGTATCTAACAATTCAGAAAAATCTTTTTTTTTATTTAAAAATTAACTAGCCGTTGTTTTCATTTGCCGTCGATATAAATAATAATTATTATAATCTCATTCAACAATTAAAATAAAAATTCCACAAGCATAATATGTGATATTATCACTCTAACAAGGAGAAATCTAGAATATTGAAAAATAGTACGGTACTTTTTTCTCAAAATCAGTAAAGTATAGTTATTTTTATTTTTTTAAATTAATTGATGAAAATTGATGAAAATTACATTGCGTCACCACAAAACCTGGATTTAAACTGTATAACATGCTGGTCATTTAAATGGTTATGGATAGTCCGATTTTAAAAATTTTTTGGGTGTATATATTAATGTGATTAAATTATGATTTTAACAAGGGGGTACTAATATTTGTTGTCATAGTAAGTATTTATTGATTGCTATAATTTGAACGACCACTGCAACCAAGATAGTGACTATTTTTTTATAATTTTTTGGCAATAAATTTTTATTCTTTATAGAGATTGTATTATATGCCTTACGTGCAGCTTTTATTTAAAAAAAGTAAAATTTTGGGACACCTTAATGCACTATAATGTTCGAACATTAAGTAAAAAAGTATATTTCAGTAGATTTAAAAGATTCTTGAATACTCGTCTAAACTAAGAGGAAATAAAATATGTGCCATGGCCTACAAATTGAAAGAGAAAAGAATTATAAAGAGAGAAATAATACGCTATACTCTCACAAGACATATAGTTTTTTCCAATCTCGCATTTATTGCAAAGTTTTTCACATACCAAGTTATCTTAGTATGCTTTACGCCTATTCAGGTCGTTATGAAGGAGTTATTGATATACCGAGGAGTAGGAATTTGTATCATCAGTCCTCAAGAAGTGTTAATTCATAGCCACACGAAACCGTTTCGCACCGTTTTATTCGGCGCATTAAACCATTGTTTTGGTATGGCTGATGAAGTGTCGTATACTCGCAAAATTGCTAACGTGCTACAGTTACCTGTGCGCGATAATAGATAGAGTAACGTTCTAACCCATTTTTTGAGTAACAACGTAGATGGTGGCAGTCAGGGTACTGCACAACAGTTCGGTGTAGATGCGACTTTTGAGGAAGTTACGGCAGCTCTACAGGAGGTACCGACAGAGATGGAATGCTGGGCGCCACACGCTGCCATGCGCGCCATAAATGGTCAGAAGGTGAATAGGGTCGTTTTACCTTGGACTCTATCTACTAGTGAGTTGGATATTTTGACGAATTCTTTCACCGAGTTGGTATTACTACCGAAAGATAATACCGTTGAGAACGGGCATGCGATGGCAAGGACGATATCTTTATTGATGAGTATCACAATGGGCAATCACATTATTGAAAGGTGTAATATAGAGGAGGGAGTTATTGACATATCTTCTTTAGGTTATACGTCTAACATTATTTCAACTTCAGAAGTTACGAGGCCGCTATTGGGGGTTCGCGCTGAACATAGGATAAACGCTAGTGTCAATCGGATCCTGAGACATTTACGCATGCGTTCAGGGAATGGCGATATCATTACCGATATGGGTCCGAGTGTTAACTATCTAAATTGTGTGCATACGAATCTTAAGGAGAATTTACGTCTGTTGCGTGAAGAGATACGCGTTGCAGGAGTAAATAATTCGATCACAATCGGATTACGAAACATGTTGAACAATTGGATACGTGCCTTCGCGTCAACAATATAACGACCGAAGAAACATTACAAGTTTTAAATTAATTATCCTAACAAATGGATAAAGTTACATTACAAACAAAAACAATGATCAAGTTTTTGAAGGTCAGCGGAATGCTCCAGAAGGAGAAATGGAAATACCTGATGGAAAAGGGTGACGAGCATTTTGTAAATCGCTGTTTGGATATTTCATTGCAAAAGGATAGCAAAACATCTGTTGACGAGATTTTGGATTGTGCCTTGGAGTTTATAAGTCCCAATATTGGTATATATCGTTATAAGGAAAATCAAAAAAAATTTGAGTCTCTTGACAAGTTTGTCAATAGACTTCGAGAAATCGCAAGTAAAACCAACTGGTCAAGCGAAGAGATTGATACAAATTTGTGTAAAGTCCTTAGAGTCAATTATACAAATTTTGTTCACATACCAGGTATTCAATACAACACACGCTCTTTTTAAAGAATTTATTGTTGAAGAACCTGAGATGCATATTTCTTTCTCCTTTTTTAAATATTTAAAACCATTTAATATTAAAGCTCCTCGAAGTGTGGATTTAAGGGTATGCTACTGCATTATATGCGTAAATGTACAGAAATGTTTTAAAGGGATTCAAAATGCTCGAAAATTTGCAGATATGCTACAAA
>JAUZND010037858.1:0-21623 GCA_034780555.1 Coelogynopora nodosa
CCACACCCTTGAAAAAACTGCTAGGCAGGTTTGGTACAAACACACATGTAAGCATGCACAACAATAGACATACATATCAAAACACCCCTTCATCTTAAATTATTAAGCGTATTATAATTCACCTTATTATTAAGTTGACTTGAATTGTTATTATCAGAACTGTTTAGCATTTTTAATTTAAATTTAACACATAAAATATAGCAACATATTTATGATTAATTCTATAAACTAAAGAAAATTAATTCTCAAAACTATCGATTCTTTTGAAACGTAGTAACTTCTGGGCCACCCTGTACTCTTGTAGCAATAATATATATATATATATATTCATGATTTTTATTTATTTTAAAAAAGTTATGTAAGAAAATGCAATTTATTCCAAATTGGTTCGCAAAAAATTACAAACGTTCCGAAATTTTATAATAGAAAACAATTTTGTACCGTCTACATGTTTATCTGTAATATACATGTAATATCATGTTTAATGTAGAATGCATTCTATTGTACACTAAACATGATATTGAGTTGACTATAATACCTCTTTAAAAATAATGTCAGCAACAAATAATGATCAATCAACGTAGTGGTTTTAACACACACACACACACACACAGGTGCTTTTTTTAATACCCCAGTATACTATTTAAATAGTACGATACGTTCTAGCTACTTAAATATTATTATGAAAATATATTTAAAACTCTCGTTTTCAAACGCTTGTCAAATGTTTTAAGTAGTATACACAGTATGTATGCTTGTAAAATATAGTATAATAAACTAATTATCGATGCTTTTAATTAATTATATAAATGTTTTTAAATTAGGTTTTGCATTATCGTATAATGTGTATTATTTTAGTGTATTATTAGTTGTATATCTTAATTCTCTGTTCAATTACTTTCACATTTTTCTCCTGATTTTACTTCTAACTTCAGCATGTAAAGTTTGAGGTTTTATCACATACCTAGTATGATAATGTTCTCTATACCATAGAAATTTGTAACATACATGAGACCAAAACATATGGCAATTTGTGAAATAAACTGTATATATATGTGTGTGTGTATAAATTATGATATTGTTCATTTTTATATTAATAAAAGGCGCGGTTAGTGCACTCTTCAGTAAGTACTTAATTTAATAATTATTGAGAAATCAACATGTGACTCATCATAATTATTTGTTCGTTGAATGTGATATAACTAACTGAATTTGTGTTTCTGACAGTGCTAATTGACAAATTTATACATGTTCATTACTCTAAGAATAATAAATATATACTAACAGGCTGTCTTAAAAAAAGTTTCGCGAAAAACAGTAGAAATGGACTATTATTCTATTCCCTATTTATACTACCTATATAACCAAATGGCAACAGCATAAATACACTACAGCCATTTAAATATTTATCTATGATTTAAAATTTAAATATCAATGATAATCGATTATAAAATATCTATCTATCTATGATTTGTGCGTTTTTTCAGAGTAGTTCGAGTACAGAGTTCAGAGTAGTTCAGAGTAGAGTAGTTCAGAGTTCAGAGTAGTTCATTTGTGCGACAATTTCAGAGTAGAAATTCAGCTGTGCAAATAATGAATATTTCGAAGGAAAATCAAATATTTACTTTTTAATCGAGACTCTGCGACGTATTAATTGCAATTGTACACAAATTCACGAATTATTGAACGAATCTTGACCCGATGAATGTATAAGTGTACAGCGTATAAGAATAATATTGAAAGAATTTGATGATGGGAGACAGCACAGCTTTGAAAGAATGGTAGGTAGTGGAAGACATAAGTCTGATGCTCGTCTAGAACATGTTGCAAATGTGAGAAGAATTATTGAGAAAAATTCATGCATAATGGTTAGGGATATAAGTGTACTACTAGATATTTCCCATACAATGGTTCATAACATCATGTGTGAAGACCTGGATCTTAGTTGGCATTTTGTAAAATATTTGTTAAATACATATTGTTTTTCACAAAAAAAATTTAAGACAGCCTATATAATAAATATTAATAAAAAATATATTAAATTTTATAATATTAATTATCAAATATATAAATAAAGTATATATTTTTAAAATAAAAATGAATATTTAATATATTTAAAGACTTCATATTAATAAAAATTAAAAAACCTCATATTAATAAATAAATAAATTTAGATTTTATACAAATAAATATTAAAAAGATTACATAGTTTAATATTAAAAAGACTTTATATTAATAAATATAAAAAATACTTTTATTTACCTTCAAACGACAATTGGGTATATTTTACCCCAATGACATATTTAAATTGCTGAAACTTTTTTAAAAAGACTTTAAAAAAATTACATTGTTTTTTTACAATATTTTTTACACTTTGGTGCACATTATACACTCACAGAATTTTTTATAAACCACATACTTTACCATATTAAATTTTGGTACACAAAGTACCATGGAGTAAAATATACCCCAAAAATAATAAAGTATGATAATATACCACAAATAAGGTAGGAATACCCCTATAACAAGAAAAATTTCATGGGTAATACTGAATAATACAATTGCCTATTAATTAGGTAGTAGATTTACTGAAATGCAATAAAAATTTGAAATAAAGAAAACATTAAAATTCTCAATTATTGTGACAATTGTTGCACAGAGTAGTTGTGTGACACTTGCATATTTTTGGCTAGCACACTGCACAGCATTCAGTAGTTTTTTATTGTTTGTCCTATAGGACAGTAGAAGCATCTCATATAATTTGGGGTGGGGTAGGTATGTGTGAAAAGAAATTTGACAAATTGCCATCAATTTGTTTTGTATTTGCATGTGTAGGTACAGTCTAGCTGCTCCAGGGTGTCAACACCAGCTATACAGTGATTATAATTTAGGATCATCTGTGGTTTCCTCTGAACAGCTGAAATGTTTCCAGTTTTATGATAGGTATAAAGCCAGGTAACGTCTTTTCCCTTCCTGGGCACATACAATATTTGTATCCCTTTTGAAACCAAAGATGCTGCTTAGAACTGATGCTGCATTGATTATTTGGAAAAATTTGGCTGGAAGATCTGGATTAATCTTCCTGATACTGCCATTGTATGTCAGATTTCTAACAAGGAAGCAGGCTTGTGAATAAGTTTTCTCCAGTTAGATGTTGGGCACTACCTGATATATAACTTGTTAGATCCAGTGACACACTGAGCTTAGTCATGCTCAGGGTGCTATTGGGACTTATTTGCTCCCAGGTACACTTGTTGATTCAGGCAGTATGAATTTTAGGAATCCATGACAGCCCAAATGTTTATCCTATAATTACCAGGTTTTTGTCTTCAAGAAAAAAAAAATATATATACTGTGTCCCCTGTAGGTAACTAGCTTTTTGTCTATGCTAACAGTTGTCCTTGCTTTATAGGAATACAAAAATGTTATCACAATTCTGTTCAAAAAAAATTAAGCCAATTTATAATTTCTGACACAATCAGCATAAACATCAAATTGAAGACTTGCAAATCTGTTTCTACTCATTGTTTTGTTTAAAATTAATCAGCAATCTGTAATGATCCACAATTCAAATATGCTGCTGTCATGGTCTTTATAGGCACCAATAAGAATTAAAATGGCAATGAAGTTATATATATTATTTGAATCTGTATTTGTCCAATTATTATTCATTTGAATGTTTCCCTCAATATTTGTATACTCAACAATTGTGTTAATAATATCAGGAGTTAAAAACACTTTCAATTAATCAAATCGACTAGTCCCATTAGTTGTTGTGAGCAAAACATAATGTTAGTTTTCTATTGGTTTCTTTACCCAGACATCATTATTATAAGATGTAAAACTTCTGCCAACTTTGTGTATTTCATTCATGAAGTTTTTAACAAATTCGTCATCACCATCCACTTCAGAATTAAGATCTGAAATAACAACATCCTTAAATTCTTCATTATTATTTAAGTCATCCTCAGATATTAATAAATTATCAGAATTGGAATCCATTATTTACTGTATATATCCACCTACAAGAAGCCATTATTAAAAAAGAATGATGTTATTGTGACAGATTATTACTGAAGATATTATTAGATAGGTACTTTTATTCACTAATTCACAATAACAATACATTGTTTTACCAAAATAGCACAGCTTAAAGGAATGTAGGAGAGAGAATAGTATTTATAGACAAGACTAAATGACCCTATAAGTGTTTCTGACTTTTAAAATCAATTATGTGTCTTTATAAGTTAAAGAGAATATAAGAGAATATAAGCCTTTGAAACTCTCCATACATAGGAGAGAAGGATATTTATAGAAAAGTCTACCTGACCCTCTAAAATAAATAATGCATTTTTATAATATATGACACAGAAAATATTTTTATATATTATTTTCAATAGTGATTGGTTCTAGAAGGCAGAGCCTCTGTGACAGTGTTTTTTTATTAATTCAATAATTATATGGACATATAACTAAAGTCATCTAAACTAGCTTCAGCTTAAGTTAATTCAAAACCTTTTCAAAAAACTTTTGCCTTGGGAAAAAAAATATAATCCATAACTAATAAGTATAAATAGGTATTTATTGTATCATTGATCATTCGAACTATCCACCCACCTACCCCTTTAGCATCAGCTGATACTAGTTTAGATTACCTTGCCCCCTTAACCCGGGGTTAAGAAAACTGGTCTTATGCTTAGGAATTTCTGAGGAAAAAAGCTGGTTGAATAGTATTTAGGATAAACTGATAGTTCAGCAAAATAATCAAATAGATTATTTAACTGAAATTTTTGTTAAATATTATTAATATATATAAATATAATATTAATAATAATATTGGTGTTTAGAAACATATTTTTTAATGAATATAAATAATAACAAAATAGGCATTAGGAATTTCTGTGAAAAAAGGCAGGTTGGATTGTCTAAATCAACTATTTTGCCAGTACCAGTTGAATTATACTATACTATTATAGCCATAATACTGGCAGTGCATTTAATATTTACTATTTAAAAGTTGCTATTTATCTATTAACATAATTCAGATAAATAGCTTTTTAAAATAACTTTCTATATATACATATTATTGTAAATTTATGATATGTAAATAAATTATATAATTTGTAAATTTTAGTTACCATGACCATGTCCATGTAAAATTATTCACTGTTAATAATTTACAGTTTAAAATTAATATCTCGCAATTTATTAGTTTATATTACAAATACATTGTAAGAGATTAAATACTAGTTTAAAAGTACCTTGTATTTAACAAGTATTTTTTTTACCAATATAGAATTAAACAAAATCTTAATATTGTATTATATACTTAATATTAAAGTAATTTAAGTGCTGTTGTTAAGCATTCAAATATCGCTGGTTGATATATGATATTTAAACAAATTATTTTAAATAAATGTTTTCCTCATTTAGGCTGTTCAAGTAAATTACGTAACTCTGACGGCGGTACTAAGGGGTTAATCAAGAGTTGTGATACGTTAAAGGGGAGGTATTTGGACATAATGTACATAACGCTGTAAAAAATATATTTATGTTGTTTTTATTTAAGGTCCGCAGATTAGCTGTCCCAAAATTAGCTGACCCAAAATTTTTGTCCCAAAAAACGTTACCTATTTTTTTTTTGACTTTCGTAACATTTTTGGGACACCCTGCAGTTTAAATCTGAGCAATAATAGAAATAATATAGTACTCACAGATTACAATTAATACAAAAATAGAGTAGTAATAAAATAATCATAGTTATGAAGGTATAAAAATAAAACGTAAGTCTATAAACTTTCGCTTGTCTTTTTCGACCTTAAGCTTGATTATATATCAATAAAAAATAGATTGAAGTCTCAGCTAAAGCAGCGAACGTTTAGAGTTGAAGTTCATGTTAAAGTTCAAGATTGAAAGCTTACTTTTTCTAGACTATAACATAAAACAATATGAATAAAACACAAATGAAAGCTTACAAATTAAGTTAAAGTTTGGAAATTTACAGGCATCAATTTTGGTGCTTGACAATTATTAATGGCGGAATTTATGCCAATTATAAGAAAACAATAGGATTATTTAAATCAATATACTTGTGTATTTTATGTACTAATCTTATTTTCGGTGGTTTTAGAAATTAATTAATTTTCTGTCAAAAAAGGTTACGCCCAATTTCATAAGAATAGAATTAAAAATAAAGAAATAATAGTATTTTCAATTTTCAGAAAATTCCTTATCTATTAACATAGGATTTCCAAATTTTAAATTTATTTTTTACAAAAAGGATTATACTTTTTTTTCTAAAAATATTCAGAGAATATTTTTTGGCCTATATTTTAAGGATGTGCTAATGCACATTTTGCATAAATTACGGTCAATTTGGGAGGCTGGAACTTTTTTTAGGATAAAAAATCTTTTTCTCACTTTCTATTGGCTGTTACGGTTGGTCAGGACCACTAAAATCAATATTTTTGAAAAATATTTTTATAAATATAATTTAATGTTGAATGTCTATGTGCTTCTTAATACATGAATCTAATAAACGCATTATATATAATTCTGTAAAAATATTTAGAAAAATAGAGAATTTCGAAAAAAATTATAACGTGAAATTTTTAAGGGCCGCTCGGGTAATCTTCAATGTGTCGAAAAAATGTTTTTATAAGGTTTGCAAGAAAATTTGGTGCCCTGGCATTTTAGATCAATGAGACGTACGAGTGGTTTTAAAAAAGTTTTCTATGTGGGCTAGGGGTTAAATACGAGGGGTTAAATAATTATACAATTTCTCAAAACAAATAAATATGGTAAATTTTATATGTATATATATATATACTACATATGTTTGTGAAGTATGTATTTTATTATTTATAATTAAATGTACAAATACAATGTATATAAAAATAATGTATCATAAATATATATATAATATATAGTTGATATGCATTATTGTATGAATGTATTTATCTATATGTATCTATAGCCTATAATATATTAATATTAAAAGATAATTATTAATAAATTAATAATTATTATTAATTATTAATAATTATAGATAAATAATAATAATTAATTACTCAAATATTATTTAACTATATTTATTGGACAGTTGGATAATATGAATGATTCTTACTTTTGAGGTATAGGAACAATTTTTATTTTTATTATAAAATTTCGAGGTGTTGCTAAACTTTTGAGAGGTACTGAAAATAAATAATCATGATATATTTTTGTTAACTTTAAATGGCTTAATAAATGTTATTTAAAAACAATGACATATAGACATGTAAAATAATTAGGATTTAATTAAAATAACTTTAAATAACATAATATTTTTTTGAAACAATATCATATACTAATTTAAAAATGATAAGAATTTATTTCGTACAATTTTATATAGCATAAATCTTATTTAAAAACAATGATATATATGGCCCATATGGTCATGTAAAATAATCAGGATTTAATCTACAATTTTAAATAGCACAAATCTTATTTAAAAACAGTGAAATATGGCAATGCAAAATAATAATGATGATTTATTTTATTTTATTTGAAATCATATAGCATATATATTATTAAATGCGAATTACTGTACATTATATAAAGTTTATTTCAAAAGTATATGTATACTGACCAATCTAGACACTTAAACTAGTTCGATTAGTCATTTATTTTATACACATAAAATAAAAACATTTTTAAAAAAATGCTCATTGTCAACCTGGGGATCTTAGTGTGGCCGGGCTAACTTTTTTTCTGAAAAGTATTTTTACTTTTTGTTAAAACATTTATCAATCAGTTTTACGACTCGAACAATTTCATAATAGGGGATTATTTCATAGGTGGTTCTAAAAAATAGTTATAAGCAAAACCATAATTTCGAGGTACCCTCTAAAATAGTAAAGTGAGTATAACTTTTTTGTGAGCACTGTAAGAAAAGAATGATAATACTTTTATTAAAAAGTTTTTCAAGTAAAATAATTTTGCTGTTGACTGTATATCAATCATTTTGGTCACATAAAAAGTTATAGTAATTTTGCTGTCAAAACATATCAGTTCACCATGACCACTTTGAACCGCGGGAATTGAATATTAAATTAATAATATGAATTGAGGTCTTTGACTAAATAATATTTAGAGTAAGCTTGAAGCTTTCGCTTATTTTTATTCATATGCCTTATGGGGTTTATCAGATAATCTTTAATTTAAAAACTGCTTTCAATAATTTATTTAAAATTTTAAAATATGCATTATGTTTTTTAAATAATTTGTGTGTTGTATATTTAAATAATCACGTTAAATTACAAATACTAATTATTATAGTATTCCAGATATATATGTTTTGTTTTTATCGAAAAATAAACAACAAAGAAGGGAGGGATACATAAATGTTATGATTTTGTATATTGTATTTACGGGATGAAGGTATATTGGGTGTAATATTATAAAAACTGCTATGAAATAAAGCTTACAGATAGCTGTTGATAATAAAATTTTATAAATTATATGTATAAAAAATATGTGTTTGATATATTATTTAAGTTTTTAAATAAACTGTCATTATTTAACTTTGAAAGGTATCCATTAACCTCATTAATTTTAGTTACTTTAAACGGAGGAATCTATGATTGTTGAAGTTTTTTATTATTGGTTTAAATAAAATGGCAAGTAATGACACCGATCTGTTTGAAGAAAAGGTAATATCATATTAATAGTAGGCTTTTATTTGCGATGCAGTATATCATTGTCATAGTAGAGTCAGATATGAAAGTGTTCATTTTACCATCCAGGATGCACATAAGTCAAAATTATGTTAGATTCCAGTGGCAAGTAGAACTGATCATTACTTTTCTCAGCACCCTTGCAATTTAATTGGTTGGTAGTATATATATAATAATATAAAATAATGCATAAAAATAAAATAATAATTTCTATAAAAATAATATGATTATTTTACAGTTGAAAATAATTATCAATTAAAATTATAGTTCATTAGACATTAATAAAAAAAAATTATATATAAAACAATATTAAATATTTTAATAATATTATTGAAATTAATTATTATAATATTAAATAATTTTAGTTTCTTTTAATATTCTTTTATAACAAGTTTTTATGTAACTTGTATAATTAATATCCATCATTTATATATTGTTTGTATTTTACTCATAATATAGATTAGTAATATATAAGTATATTATGCATAGTGAAATTTTATTATATATATTGTCACTGTTTTACATAACAATAAACATACATCACTTTAGCTACATTTTTATAACATGAATTTTCTTTTTAAGATATTATTATAAGAAATATATTTTCAGAAAAGTATCTAAGATGACATAAATTAGTTATGCAAAACAGTGACAATATTTAATAAAGTTATATCATAATTAACCTATATATAAATATAATTCATATGTGAAATTTACAATAATATATATAATTGATGGATACTTATTATACAAGTAACACAAAAACTATTATAAAATAATAATTTACAACCCAAAATTAGTTATAATATTATAATAATTGATGTCAACAGTTTTATTAACATTTAATTTAAATGTATATTTATACATATCTATGTTAAAAAAGTCAATAATATTTTATAAATTTATATATATATGTAGTTATCATTTTTTAATATTTAATATACTATACTTTTAATTGATATTATTATCATATTGTTTATATAGAATTTATTCTTTTATTTTAGTGTACTATTTATATTATTATGTATATACTATCAACCGATTAAATTACAAGAAGGCTGATATAAATAGAGAATCAAATGGTACTACTTGCCACCTACATGCAGCATCCAAAATAATTTATCTTACATGGGCATCCCTCATGCCAGGCATCCAGGATGCTCCTGTTAGTCAACCCGGCCATCTGAGATGCCTCTATAAGCCAGTTTAATAATAAAAAAATGTATATTAAATATCCATTAATTATATAAACATATATTATACATAATAATTTAATTGTTTCATATTATATATAGGTAAGAATAGTAAGATTATACAATATATCATTTGCCATTTGCATAACTAACACATATCCTTTTAAAGATTTTTAAAACTAAAATATCAGTAATATTATTAAAAATTGATTGTATATAAATATATTATGTATACAGCATTATTAAAAAAAAATATTTTATTTTATAAATTAGGCCCATATCCAGCTTTAAAATTTGTCTTTTAAAATGTAATTTTTTATTAAAATTTGTATAGATTTAATTTTTTTAATGTATTTATGTTATTAGTATATACTATTAACCAATCAAATTGCAAGAATGCTGAGAAAAGTAGAGATATGTTGTACTTGCCACTAGCATCCAAAGAGTTTAAACTTACATGAGTATTGAGGATGCTCATGTAAGTTAATTCAACATTTTGAATGGGAATCTGGAATGCAATATATAAGTCAGTTTTTAGGTATTAAATAAACTAAATTTTAATAAATAATTATCCTTTTAGAACATCCTATACATGTATTTTCATAATCACATACTACAAATTGTATAAATACTACTACATAATTCTTGCTTGATTATAATGCTTCCATTATTATGTTATAAACTAAGATTTAATTATCTGATTTAAAAAAATATTAACTTCTGTTTCTTTAATTTACATGAATTATAATAAATTCATTTTTTATGTGAACAGTAATGGTGCATCCCATATGTATATTATGTTATTTAAATTATATAACAGCAAATTGAATAGAATAATTATTAGTAGAACAAAATTATTTCATGCTGAAGCACAATTATTTTTAGTAAATTGTATTCCTTATATAAAATATGACTACTTGTAAATAAAATGTATGTCTTTATAGTATATTTTTCTAAATCATGTTTTTTTAAATTTTGCCTTAGTTATTTTATTATATAAAATAGCATAAACAAAGATATTTTAATATGAATTATATTTTTTCAATATATGTAGATACATAATTATTTATAGATACTTATAAATGATGACACATACAATATACTTGTAATATCTTTAGTCTTTACTCAAATAAGTTTTATTGAAATAATTATATCCTTTAGTAATTATTATTTTTCAAAAACAATGTCTACCATTCTTTAAATAATATTTACAAAAGTATTAAAATATATTAAATAACTGCTAATTTGTTAAACATTTTATATTTACACAAGTATATTTATAATATTCTTTCATATTAGTTCATTCTATTATAGAATTAAATATTTTATTTATTGCATTATTTCAACCTATTTTAGGCTGAAGAAGAGGACATATTTAAAAGTAGTACAACATCAGGTAATTATATTTTGGAATGTAATAGAATACTTAACCTGTCAAATTTTATAAATATATTTTTATTTACAGAAGGTCTTTCTGATGATTTCCCTGCAGAGAAAAAAAGTGAAGGTTCTCTAAAAAAGAGTACTAAGGCTCCAAATAATGAAGAAGTAATTTATTGAAATCTTAATATAATTATATAATATAATATTTGTTATAATTCTATAATTAGGCTAAAGATAAATCATTAATAAAAATATAACTACATCTTTCATATCAACTTTTTATCATAATATAGTGTTTGAGTTTACAATTAGTTTTTCGCTAAAAGTTTTAACTTGCTTAAGAAATTTTTATGTAATTTTAACTTTTTATTAACCTTTTAATTTGGCACATTTTAAAAGTTATTTTAATTTTAAGAATCATTTTATTTATAATGGCATTATATAAATGGTTTACATGGAAGAAGCAACGTGCATTGCACTTTATAAATTACTTTGTTGACACTATAAACAAATTTAATTAGTAAAAAAAGCTATTTATATTAGTATTAGCAGTATCTGCCTGAACAATCGCTAAATTTTTCTTGTCATCCTTAAAACTGAATGTAAACACATTTTCCGTATCATCTTAAGTGTTTTATTTTATAGTATTAGAAAGACAATTTCAGAATATTAATAATTTGATGTTCATATTAAAACTGGGGTTAAATCGGTAAAAAGTTTTTTAATTGATTAAAATCAAATGGCGAAATTTGTCCCAATTTTTCAACTAAAACTTTTTAAAATGTTTCCATTTAGATTTAACAAAAAACATTATTCAAGTTAAGTCTAAGGTTTCACCTAAATGATGCCATAATTTACAGTAATTATTGGTTTGATTTTTCTATATAATTTTTTTTTTACATTATTCAACACTTTTATTAACAGACAAGTTATTGTAAATTATATGTTAATTTCTAAATACTATGATGCAACTATGTTGCATTTATTTACTTATCTTGATAAAATTCCTTATATTGACTTTCTTGTATGTTTCTGAAATTTATATGTAAAGTTTTAAAAAATCTTGTGTATATTTCTTATATTTTGGCTTTTTAGAAAATCTTACTACATTCATTATAACTGACACCATTTAATATATTTCAAAGCTTATACATTCTATTTTTTAAGTAGTGCATCAAATGGTTTTTGCAAGTTAAATTCTACAATGTTTATAAATATTTCAATAATATAAAAATATAATACTAAATATAAACTTTTGTGGTTTGCTGTTAATTTTAACTTTTTATGTATAATTTAATTGAATATTACAGCACAATATTGTTATTTGAATGTGTAGAAATTGAATAATGACATCGCAATTTCCTTAAGCGATCCTGAGAAAGTGGGCGAGGGGATGTCCTCATATTTGGTATACAAAGTTTCAACAAATGTGAGTATATTTAATCAATTGGATGTTATACTTGATTGATGATTAATTTTATGTGTATACGCAGCTGGTTTCCTATCAAGTATTATGTCTAAATGATTTATGTGACCTCTAAATGTGACAATCTAATATTGAAGTGAGTTTTGTACTTCGGAATTTCTTTTTCGCTTTCAAATTATCGAAATGAAGTGAACGGGATCATTTTTTCTTTGTTCTTTTACTTTCTGCTTTAAAAGAGGAAACTGAGGCATAACTTTTCTTTTCTATAATTTAATCTGTTTTGTGTTATATAATGTAAATACCCGAAATGTTACCAAAAAAAGCAAATTATAAAATATATATGTTGAACCTAGTTCACGTTTTACCATCGAAAAGAATCGTTTCAATTATTCAAATTGGAACTTTGAATTGGTTGTACCTATTTTATAAGGGTAGACTAGTAGAATAAGTCAACAAGCTTTTACTTACTTACTTACTTACTTATTACAGTCATGTATTAATTAGTATTAAAAAATTATCTTATTTTTATTTTATATTCAACTGTTATTCAATTAAATCAATGGTTATATTATAGAAAATGGTGACTATAATAATAAGACGACTTTAAAATTAGTCTATAGCATGTACATTCGTTTAGAAAAGTTATTATAATTTAATTAATTCTATAAATATTGTTTTGCTAATCGTTGACAAGGTTAAATGTGTCAATATTATTAGTTATTTTCGTGAAAACAAACATATTGTATATACTCAGTAGTCATATAACCACTTTAAGATATTTCATTAATTGTTTTCTTGCAACACGATGTTTGTGAAGTAATTTTTTTCTTTTATTAATTTTAATAATCGAAGTCTATGTAACATAGTTAGTTATATAAAATAAAAAACTAAAGCATTTTAACACTAGTGAGTGACATACATTATTAATGCAAAGTACTGAAACTACTTAGCAAAACAATTCGCTTAGATTAACATAATTAATTCACAAATGAAACCCTTTCGAATACATGCAGCTTTATCAAATCATTACAAGAATATAGTTCAACATGATGAAACAATACCGAATAATGTTACCAAATGTAAACCAAATTGAAATGTAATTAAGTACTGAGAGCTAGATATATTTTATTGATTCTAAATAAAAGTTTATAAAAATTTATCTCCTGTCATTAATGTAATAATATTTACACACTAACGGTTAACTCATAATAAGTCGCTAATCATATGAAAGTAAAAAGTGTATTTACACTTTCGTGAATTACATTAGTTCAATTAAGTTAGAGAAAAATGCATACTTTATGTAACTTCTTCTCAACAAATAAGGAATTCTAAAATTAACTCATGTATCAATTTCACGGTTGAATAATGTGTCTGTATATGACCAATACATCGATGTATTTTACTTTTTATGTATCCTGTCATTCTAATTTTAAAAAGTTATTACAAATTCCGAATCAAACTAACGGACCGTTTTCATCCATTTTTCACAGACCTCAATGTCCGCCTTCCGTAAGTCCGAAATGTCAGTAAAACGTCGATTTTCTGATTTCCTCGGTCTCCATTATAAACTGCAAGCGAAGCATTTACCAAATGGAATTATCATCGCTCCAGCTCCTGACAAATCTGTTATAGGTGAAACCTATGTTGCGTATTTATCGATTTGTCTGTTTTATCTAAAATAAAATTGGTTCAGGACAATTCTGTAGTGCGTGATCCACTGGTATTTGTCTGCTATTGAAACCCTTTGTAAAATAATTGGGGATGGATTATTATTGAAAACTTTGTCTGATAGACTTTGTAAATCTAATTAATATTTTAGTAATTTGTGCATGAATTTGTTATTTTATCTTAATTGTGAGTGGTTCAAGTATATTAATAAATAACTAAATTCAATAGTGCTTCAATACTTATTTTGCTCTCTCCTTTTTTTTAATAGTAAATTTAGATTATTACATGTGTTATTATTTATGATCTGGTCTGTCCTTAGTTTTGTTACCATTTACCTATTTTGTATCAGCCGGTTTGACTTGCCATCTTATCACTCCAGACCTGTTTTATTGAGTACAAGTTGTATTACATAATTTGTAGTTTTAATTTCATTAACTTATATTTATGGTTTGGTGGTAATGCATTATTTCTGTTTAAAAATTCTGAAGTTTCGTCTTGGTTATTTTCCTTTTACTCATCGCGATAACATTTTTTTACTCTATTTGTCATTCATATTTATCATTTCTTGGTTTTTTATAATTCATTCGTTTTATTTGTTTTGTAGCGTCTTTGAGAAGTGTAATGGAATGTTGACTATTAAATAATAATAATAGTAAACATTCTCTAGTTAATTTAATTTTACAGCTACGAAACACATTTTAACATTTCTCTATTATAAAATTTATTTTAAAGATATATTATTTTTGATTTAAAAAAACTATTTAAATTAACTTTACCAAAAACTTTATATTAAGCAGTAATCCCACATTTCCACCTTTATCACCAGGCATGACGAAGATTAAGATATCGAAAGAAGAGCCCGGAGAGGTCGACTTCATTGAAAGGAGAAGGGCTTCCCTTGAACGGTTAGTACGGATTGGAAATTTAAACCTTTAACATTATAAAACGCTTATATATACCAGCACTAAAGGGCGCTTATATGCCCCAGCACTACATATGGATTGGAATTTAAATACTCATTATACTATTTGTAGCTACTATTAATGTGGACAATATTTTTTTAAATAATGAACTTTATTAGCTGAAATAATAAAATTGAATAATAATTGTTAATAATAATTCAGTAGGGAGTTTGTTATACTTATTGAAACTTTTAAAATTATTTTTAAGAAATGGAACTACCAAGTGTCAGTTCTTCATAGTTTGTTCAACACAGAGGAATGTAATGTTATATATAAAATGACATTGTATGATAAATTTCATGAACGGATAATTAGTGTTATATTCCATAATAAAGCGATATTCTCGATTTATCCGATTCTATTTATTTCAAAGGACTAAACAAATAAATTTAGAAATTAAACAATTTACTTTTCGGCATTCCTTAATTTTATATCTGAGTTAAATATATTGAAGAATAAAAATAATTATATCAAAATGTTCAAAACATACTCTGGGGTTGTGAGTTTTATTCATACAATTTTTATATTTTTGCTATATTGTACATTTATTTAAAATCATTAAAAGCAAGATTGTTTATTTCAATACTGCTGCTATCACGCAGTAACATTTGCGTTTTAATCTATTAAATAATATTAACTAGAATCTTTGAAAGATATAATAAAATTGCATGATTTCCTCTCATTAATCGTCTTTATCCATAGCAGAGTTTTAGTAACTCAAAGTGTGGTATGATGTTAACTGTCATTATAATATGATTTACACTTAACTTGTAATGTTCCTTTTACATTATATACTATATTTGGTCAGCACGACTTTTATATTTGATAGAATACTTGGTTATCAAAATAATCATGGTCGCCATAGTAGCTAGCGCACATGTGTAATAATATGATATTAAATTGTCTAAAATCGTCGTCTTTCGACTTCAAGACTACTACTAACTAAATTGCATTCTTTTTTGGAGACTTTATTATAGTATATTAGTAAACATCATCAATTATTTCAGTATATAAAATAGGGTTACTGTTATTACCTCGCTACTCATCATCTTTGGAAAAAACTTTTTCACACTCGAAAGGAGACCGACCGACAACTTAAATATGTTTTTCAATGAGATTGCGATTATTATATTATTTTCAAATTTGTTTTAGGATTATTAAGTATATGATAAATGGCTGAATTGAGGATTTAAATGCATACAATGTATGAGTGAGGAATTAATAAATTCTTCATTTAAATCCGATAATCCAGTTACTTATTCAAAATTTATTTCACCGTAAATATAAGAGTCTTTTAAATAGGTTGAATGTATTGAATACCGTTTACTGTAAACTAAATGCAAATATAGGTGTTTACCCGTTCGGTGAAGGTGACCGGGTATTCTTATACTAAAGTAAAAATGTAGTTTTTATGCACAAATCTAGAAGAAAAAAGAGTTCGTATGTTATTTTTGAACAGTTTAAGAAAGTATTTATTTAGTAATTTTTAAAATATATTTAATTAGTGACTTCGAAGCAATTATCAGTTTGCAAGTATGGCTTATTTTAAAGTTTTTATTTTAAAAATAACATACTCAACAAAACAAATGTAAGTTTTCAATTATTTGAAATGAAATGCAAATGTGATAAATAATATTATAAAGATAAAGGTTAACTTTTGATTTACCGCTAATGTGGTTAATATTCAATGAACGGATTAAATCCACATGTTCGGTATAGTAATCTGACAAGTATTTAACGTTGGCAAGAAGCTGCAGTTAATCATTAATCTCTGTGGGTATCTTAACTAACTGGCTGGCATCTACGAATTATTTTAGCTGTTTATGATAAAACGCGAAGATCGAATTAACTTGTATGAAAATATTATACCTGTGGTATTATAGTTTTAAAACTACATATTGACACAAGGGATTACATTTATTGCACTTATTGTCAATATTACCAAGTACAAAAGGAGTAATAATTATAGAGGCTAGACAGTAACAGTTTCTTCATGCATAGCTCTACAGTTTTTAAAGCTCGAATATATATTTATTACAACGAAACCACATATAACATTTGGCAGTTCTTATAAAAAAATTGCGATATGGAGCTCTCATTTGGAGAGACTGTCTCAACTATCTGTTATTTAAATGAAAAGGATATGGAATTCATGCAGAATATTGCTGATACATGTCGGGATCAGTTTCAGCCTGAACAGGACAAAGAAAAGGGAATTGACCAACTAAATCTTCGGAGTGCATTTGTATCTGTTCCATGTATCCATACAACGCCTAATTCTACGGAAACACACTCCTGGCCTCTTACATACCCATATTCACACAATCTACCCCTCACACCTTCATCGTGGGGAGAACAAATGTTCTCTCTGAGTCGTCCTCAGTCAACAACATGCTCTACCGATTCGGATTCTTCCATCTTGGATATCAATTGGGTGTCTAGGCTTAACGCCGATGTGATCCCGTCAAGAAACACCGCCTTTAGGCGTCGCCCCCGGCAACCAAGAGCAACCAAGTTCGGGAAGGTCTGCAGTCTCTGTGGAGTGGAGCACAGCCCTGTCTGGCGGAGAAATGTGATTGAGGGACGCCTTCCCATCTGCAACGCTTGTTACTGTTATCGAAAAAAATATGGCGACCGTCAACGGCCTATAAGCAAACGAACTTTTTGATGACAATTATGTTGTGTAGACTTTTATGATAGGGTGATATATTGTACAATGTATATATATATAATTTCTTTGGGTCTTTATCTTATGTAATTAATGTGTTGTATTTTGTATATTAAAATAATATCTTGTGTATAACATATTTAACGTAATTATTTAACTGTGCTTGGTTATGGATGTAACTATTGTTGAATAGAAAACCTAGTTATTATAAGTAAGAATATGTAATAAATATAACATTTTAATCTAACAGAGGCGGCGGAAGCATTTTTGAGTTGGGAGGGGGAAATATTCTTCCGCTCAATCTTCCGCCGTGCCATGGCTACGCATTCAGGGGTTTTATGTCTTAGAAAGCATTTAAAGGTATCTCAGAAGGGGTTTCCCCGGAATGTTTTACATATTATACTTTTTTACGAAGGTTTTAAAATCAAAATATAGGTACACATTAGTTAAATTAAAATAAACAAATTTTGTTGTATAATAATGTTAGATTTTTTTTAATGTTTAGCAGTATACACTGCACAACATTGCTTATTTATATTGATTAAGTTGATTCTACAATACAAATTTAAAAAGATAACGACTGGTACACACTTCAAAACCGGTCCTTTTAATTTGGAATATTAATTTTAACTCCACAAACTTATAAAATTCCGACATTAATTCAATTATTCTAACTAACTAAATACAGTATAGTGATACTCAGCTGCATATGATATGAGAATGGTGGAGCATTTGTTTGTACTCTTTTTATACTGCTAGTTCATTTTTCTTTATCTTTGTTTTTTATACGAAACACCAGTTTTGTATCGGATGAATATTAAAAGAAACGCACTGACTTAAATTATCAAAATGAAAGATGATACTACAAAACTGAATTTTTTTAGAAGTTGACATAATCCTTTTTGGTTTATAATATAAATTTGCTATAGATTATAATATTGTTTTTTTAAATTATATTTATGGAATAAAAATTTTAACATAAAGTTCTATTATTATAATTCTCACTTCCGATTATTATGTATATCCACAAATATGATACTCGGTATCACTAAAATTTCCCAAGTCCCGCACAATAGCGTAAACATTCATATATAAAATCACCTATTCGTTCTTGGAGTTATTTTTACCTTATCGGTTTTCTGCAATCATCCTTTTTCCCATTTTTTTTGTTCTTGAAAATTGAAATACATTTAAAACATATATTGTTGGGTTTTCGATTTGTCATCGATTTTTTTTACAGTTGTCACATGTTAGCCCATTATTGGAATCTGGTGGCTCAGTGCGAATTCGACGTAAAGGTAACTTGCTCGAATCATGGTTTGGACACCTTCGACCCTGGCTGGCAACTGGGTTAGTCGAGCGATTGTTTAGATACCCGTTAAGAGATTGTTTAGTTGGAATCGAGTCTGCTAGGTTGCGCTGGAAACCATTAGGCTAATGCACATCCCAAATCCTCTAAAGAAGTTACCACTTGCACTTTACTATAGTAACAAATAGTAGCTTGTACATATATGTCGAACATCACTGGCAATCAATTTTTTGTATTTGGTGTCCTCTTTTTTCATTATGTAAAAATGCTATCAAGTGACGTATATCATTTTATTTTGCTATTTTTATTTTGTAACATTTTGTTAAAATTTTTAAATTGTCAATTTTGTGTTCAGTCAGTATTGATATGTTAATTTGTCATTATTCAACAACTCATAACATTTAGTTTTACTCTGCAACGCCAATACAATGTCCGTTTCTCAATCTTATGTTGTCAGCTACATGAATCGTCTCGCCCAACACAAACGGCTGGTGATGGACCCCGATTTTCGGGAGTTTCTTGAGTACGAGGGTGACCTACCGCGGGCCTTGAACACACAGACCATCTCTGGAGCCAGCATTCTCAAGCTGTTCCACACTGCCGGCGATGCTATTGGGAAGTTTGCCTTCAAAGTTGAGGAAATTGATCAGGTGATAACGGCTACTCAAAAATTGTATAAATGAGTGTAATCTGGTTTGTAAATATACAATAGGTAACTAAAGGTTTATATTTCATATACTTTTAATTAAATATATATATTCGTTCATTTACATTAAATGAAACTTTTATTAAATGCGGCTAGTAGTCTATTTTACTTTACATTGTTATTTATGACTTAGTTATTTGTAATTTTTAAAGAAATATTTGATTCTCATTACAATAATTTGTTATATTGTTTTGCGGTAGGAGAAACCTTGATCTCTATGTTGCACAAGATTTTATTTTAATCAAATTTTGATGATTAAAAATCAATAAAAATGGCATTGAATTGGTATTTCTACTGAAACGTTTAGTATTTTTTAAAGAGCTGACCTAATTTTTTTAACAAGATTACATCCCTCAAGAATCTTTGTTTCAAAACAATTATCAACAATTATATTACAATAAATGTTAAAGGTGCGTTTTTTATGTTGAATAATTTTAATGTGTTGCATTTAATATAATGTTATGCAAATTACGATCAATATAATAAACATTTAATTTACATATACAAATAGCATTTTTATAATAAACTATTTTAATAACATTATTATCAGACATTTCAAAGATTATATTTCAAAAACAACAATATGAAAAACTTCACTATGGCCAATGTTTTAAATTTTATAATTTTTACACTCCTCTCCCCTAGCCTTCTTTGCTCTTCTATCATTAATATCGTTTTAATTATCAGGCATCTTACTTGAAATTTTCGGAAGTTAAACTTGGGTGATATTTAATAGGTGCACCACTAAATACCAACAAACTTCCTGTGACTTCCACAAACCTACTGCGTATCGTTTCCTCCTTTTACAAAGTCTTACATTTTTATAAAATAAAATATGCATCTTTAGTTGTGCTCATGTCTGTGTCAATGCAATATCAGTTCGTTTAGCTGCACTTATTTGTTTAGTTATTTTTTATATAGCGCTGACAATTATCACACGAAAGTATATAAGTAGCCATTAAAAGTCGCAAACACTCAATTTAGCTGCTAGCCAGAAACGGGAGAGTCCCAAAGTGGGCTCGAACCTGTTCCTGGGGGATCCAACCATTCAGTCGAACGTGTGAAAAAAAATTTAAATCGTGCCCCGAGGGGACCAAGGCTACGGGACCTCCTATATGACCCCATGTTTGAACCTTGCCGATATGCTAGAAATCATCCAAGGCTACTTCCATGCCAAATAAAAGCTCAATAGATCAACAAGAACTTACCCAGGCTAAGCTCGGAGCGGAGTAAAGTGAGGATAAATGCCAAAATTAAGGTAAAATGCGTTAACATATTATTCCTAACTATTTTGGCAGTAAAAATCCTTGATTTTTAATTTAATCACTAGTGCGAGTGATTGACCGTAACCCGTTCTCATCATCCGCAAACTAGCGTCTTACTCGGCCATTCCCATCAATAAAGGAAATACTCTTCTATAGTTATCGATTATCTGATATTGAATTAAACTGAAGATAATAAAAAACCTAATGATTGTATTTTGTTATAATTAAATGTAATGAATCATACAAATAAATCATACAAGTGAATCATACAAGTGAATCATACAAGTGAATCATACAAGTGAATCATACAAGTGAATCATACAAGT
>JAUZND010037869.1:0-21622 GCA_034780555.1 Coelogynopora nodosa
AATTCCATATGGAAATAATAGCCAATAAAATTACATACAGACAGAAAAATACGCAATTAATTATAGATCACCCTATATATCAAAATTTATAATTAAAAAAAGTACATCGTAAATTAAAATTAAGGAAATTGATTGACTCAAAATGATTGTAAAAAATCAACAGAACATTTTTAAATACAAAAATAAATTAGGTTACCTTTTACACTAATCTATATATTATGTAAGATGCTACGGTTATTATTTTACAAGAAGCGTGTTTTATTCCATGAATTTTACTAATATTTATTTACTATATCTAACTGGATTATTAAATATAAGTAGGATACACTGATTAAAAGTAGAACTGCCAAGGGGGCCGGGCCCGAAAGATAATCAGGATTCCAATAAGGATTTCACTGTCAATAATTTTCATACCTGTTTACTGTCTTTAACATATATTTAAATAAATAGGAATATAATAGACTTTGTGAATATTAAGTAAATGTGACGTCATCAAATATATTATTTAATCATTAAACACTTTAGTAGCAGATAACATTCAATTTGTTTCAAATCTAATCTAAGGCAAATATAATAATATACATATACTGCACGATAACCTCATATGATATATATTTTATACCTGTACAGAATGTTAGCATAATATAAACCATAATTCCTAAAATCGATAGTTTTTTTTAGAAAAGTAGGTCAGTGTGACGTCACTGAAGATATTATAGAAAACTATATTGAACACTACACTACATAGTTTACACATTAAAAGGTCCTATTTAAACTACTTACACCCATTTGTGACCCTTTGGTGATCCTATTGTTAATAATTGATTATTATTTAGATGTTAAATTTGATTCCCTAATTCGTTATTTGTTAATAAGCTAGATAATTCAATAATTTTAACATTGACAAAACATGTATATATTGAAGAGTTTTAAAAATACACGCATTAATTGCTTCATTTTTAAGATAATTAATTGGGTATAATACATTCTTCAGATACAATTTCATAGGATTGAAGTGGAGAGGGTCGGAAATATTCTGCTGTTGGATTTTATATTCATTAATGTGTGTTGTTTGCGAATGTACCTTATATGCAGAAATGTAAAACATGTAATATTATATTCAATAATTTATAAATTGTAATATTTAATTAAATAAAAATTCAACAAAAATATATTTTAGTTATTATTTGGAAATGTGAAACTTCAAATAAACAACACAAATATGACTCATGACTTTTATTTCTTCCTCATTGGTTATCTAGGCATCGTGATTTTTCAACAGTGTTCAACAGTGTCACATCTTTATTATTATAAATCGTTGCAAAATAGTTCTAGTATCAAAATAATAGTTTGTATGAATTTGCCAGATTTATCTCACTTGTTTTTGTCGCCTCCATTTTGCACGACGATTTTGAAACCATGTCTTAACCTGAAGGTAAACAGCAATGTTGTATGACATTAATAAATTAATAAAATAGTTTGACAGTTTTGATCAGTTTAAATTTACAATTTATAATGAATTGTGTAATCAAATTCAATATGATACTTTACTTTGGATAGCTGGAGATCAAATATAAATTACCATTTATTTTTAAAATCAGTTTTGAAGAACTAGGCTAAGTCTATTTAAATGATAGTGTTTTTGAGATTCAACCTAAAATCGACTAACACCACAATGTACTGAATACCGTATTATCACAACATATTACAATGGACATTACAGGATTTTCTCTTTAAATTTAAGCCGATTTAAGGAGAATAAATAAAGCTAAGGTCGTTTAAGCGACTTAGACAGGTACGATTATAGAATGAAAATTGACAAAAAGTCATCATTGTATTCAAAATTAACTGGCGACTATTTTGCTTATCTTTTAATCCCATACTGTTACTATAGTCTGGGAGCCATAAGGTTAAATCTGGTTTTGCCGGATAAAGTTTTTTTATTTGCTGTTTCTTATAGCCTGAGGGTTGCCCAAAGAGAATGAGGAGGATGCCCGGTGATATCTCTTGGGCAACTCTGGATATTAACCCCCTGATGTCTATACACTCCAAAATCACGAAAAATAGTACCTTTTCACTACTTAATAGAATGAAACTTAGTTTAAAATATTAAAATGATTGTCTGAAGACTTTTATTAAACAGTATTTAAAAAATCACATTTGGATAAATTAACCTTAGCTTGCAATTACATGAAAGTAAAACCTTGGAAGTATGTCATGGTCATAATGGCCTAGCTCTGGCCTTGGGAACTTGAGCACCCAATACTGAAGCAAACACTAAACATGGTGCAAGAAAATCCCTTGACATGAGGGTGCATTTTCTGGAATTGCATGGCGATTCACTCTTTAAGCCACATCTAATCATTTCTAAGATGATGTCCGGGAAGGATCCATTCATAAACCTTAACAAAAAATGTAAAATTTCGGCATACTTATACGTGTATGTCACAAGAATAACATAACAAATTTAACATTTATTAAGACATAAATATTAACAAATTCGATTCTCACTTGTCGTTCAGAGAGATCTAGAGACTTGGAGACCGCCTTCCTCTCCGGAGGAGTGAGATACTTGTTCTTGACGAATGTGGTCTCGAGCCTCTGGGTCTGATCGGTGGTGAAGCGGATCTGACCACCCTTCCGTCGGCCAATCCCCTTGATGCCCAAGATGGTGGACAACAGGGCAGGCGGCATACCTGAATCCAAACGAAACAAACAACAAAAAATGGTGCAATTTTGCTGCACTATAATACTCAATAAAAGAGTCATATACTATAACTATTATCATGGCGAACTCAATCTTGTAAGTCTTTGAATCTACAATAATAATATCAATTTTTATTATTTAATTAGCAGCAAAAAGATTATACAAGGTTATGAAATCGGATGAAAACTATAACCTAAGAAATTAGAGGCATTTAATAAAACATTAAGAAAACGAGCTACACTTTAAGAGTGTAATATAAAGGAATAGATATACATCGACTTGTTACATGTAAATACATACAAATTTTAAACATACTAACATATTTACTTTTAATGATGTGTATATATAATTAGTTTCCTTGGTGATGTAAAAATAATTACTTCTCGTGTATATGAAGATCAAGATCAAGTTTAAAATTAGTAAAAAAAATAATACGAGCACGAAACACGTATTTAAACTTATATATATATAAACTTGAATATATTTTTTTTAAATACAAACTTTAGAATTGCTTTTTTAATACAAACAATAATATATTAGTAATGTATACAATAAACAATGTAACTACATAATGTTGTACAGAATAACAGTTCGTAAGAACAGAATATGTTATAAACATACGAGTGGAAATAAGGTCATTTTAATTAAAATTTTAAATAAGCCACTATCCTGATGTTTTTCTCGTTCGTTTCAAACGAACGCTGCCTCCCTGAACCAACGACTCTCTCCACAACCTCGCGACCAACTCTAAATTCCTAAACTATTTCCTGAACCCTTCTTGTCTTAATACAATCTTCTCTCAATGCTTGTTAACAATTCTCGAATATTAATTCCTGAGTAATTATTCAGCGCTAAGACTTCAATAAAAAAATTGACGTTTTCTACACTCACTGTGAACAAAAGTTGACCCATAAATAATAAATTGTCTGTTGCATTTAGACAGCATTTAGTCATCACACTTAAAATTTGAATTTAATCTAATCAATAAATGTCAAAGAACATATAATGTATAAGCGTATAGAGCTTCAGAACGTATATATATATTGTACTTCAGCATGCATGGTTTACGTATATGTGTTTGTAAGTATTAAAAACGTACTTTTTTCCGGACATAGATTACGTTATGAATTTGAGAGGCAATATTTTTTACACAAAATAATATAATTTCACGTGGGTGTTAAATGATGTACATATTGTTAAAAATGTTGTTCGAATACTAAAAATAGTATAGATATAGATTACAGTGTCAGATATGGTATAATTATGTATTTAGTAAGAAGCAAGTGTAGATAATATTATGTGGTCATTGATTTTGATAGAATACGATTGTATTATTATAATACACCGTAAGGGGTGATTCATATATTATAGCGATTGGGGGCTGGGCGGGTGGTTTAGGTTTTGTTATATCTGCGTTATAAAGGTGGGGTGGTGGTTTGGCCAAAAGTGTTATTTAACATTTGTTATTTTTTTATAAGATAACGGGCCACAAAGCTCCATCCCAATCTGGGATTTTGAGAATGCAATTCTACTTGAAGAATGCAAATAAGACGCCGTCTAGTTAATACAATTTTTTCTCATGTTGACAAAAACCTTTTATTTAAAATGAAATATGCTAGTTTAAAGCTATATTATAAAAAATATTATAATTCGAAAATAAAAATAAACAAAAAATATGTTTTTGTTAATGCGAAAGGTTATATAAAATAATAAATATAGTTGAGTATATTTATGGGTGGGTCAGGAATGAAAGCGATATATAATATGTAGTTTATAGCTTGCGTTATGTTGCGTTATAAATGTGTTATACAATACATGGATCACCCTTGATTAGGGTTGTACCTTAAATCCGGAGGAAATTTAACCTATTTTTCAAGGTCGTCAATGCAAAAGTATCTAAAATAAACAAAATAGATTTTAATATAATTAAATTGATTAATAAAAACAAAGCTAAGGGATTTTAGAATGTCGACAAAAACGGTCAAAACACGTATACATTTAAATTAATTAATATACAAATATAAGAATTATTACTAATTTTAAGTAATTATTACATTCTTTAAATTGAAATTGTTTGTTTATCTTTGTTAATTGTTTAAATGCCGACTTTGAAAACTAGTTATTTATTCCTCCGGTTTTTCCTCCGCATTTTTTCTCCGCATTTTCCTATGCATTTAAGTGACAACCCTTAATTAGAACTGACAATATAATGCTCATTTCTCGCATAGAGTGTAAATTTTTGTCTAGTTATATCCAATTATGTCATTGTAGCACATTGTATATAATGAAATCGGAACCACAAGAGTCGAAGAACAAATATGTTTATCGTGTTTGTTTAGGATTCTAATACAATTTGTATTAAAATTCAAACGTAAAAAAATATTCATTTTGTCTTTCAATTTGAATAAAGATTCAAAACAAAAATAGGTGTATCGATTCATTAAGTTTCAGATTTCAATTTTAAAGATTTTTGGTTGCAGCCATCACCATTTAAGCGATTTTTTATAAATTTTGATGCAATTTTAATAAATTATATATGAAATATGATACATTAATAGATAAATGTTGTGAACTTTTTTTTCTTCTGCCATACCTACAGCTAAATTAGCCTACTAAATTACTTACATATCAAGAGAAATGGTCTTTTGTCTTTTTTCTGTTACCTTTTTTTTAACATTTATTGTCAATACAAAATCGGTCAAAACTAAAAGGAAAAATAGTTCATTTGTTTGTCGTATAATGAAACCATCTAGAAATAGGATACATTACAAAATTCCCACAATAATGCGTTGTATGTTGTTGAGGGAGTGATTATTAGGCTGATATTATATGTCGAAATACAAGTAATTAAGGAAGAATAAATTGATGTTCATAATACTATATGCATCAATACTGTATATTATGTGTTATACAAATAATTAAGTAATACATGTTTCTGCACTGCTCAATTTGCATACAATAAATGAGTTCTATATAATTATTTCCTGAATTTCAAAACAAATCGCTGTTACATCATTAGAAATGATTAAATTAAAAAATGGTGAAAATAATTATAATATAAAATAAATTATGTAATGTAAAAGTAATAAATAAGTATTTTGACCGTTAAAAGCATGAAACATACCAAACACGGCTATGCCACCTATAAAAAGACAATATCTCTTAGTTTAAAAGAAAAAGAATCAGTTTTGATTGATCTTTAATAATTACAATTTAATTTAAAATATTAAATAATAATTGAATTATTTATTTATAATCTAATATAATTTTAATATATCAAATATACATATTTTGAATAAAAAGTATGGAACACATTCGTAGGGAATACAAAGTTGTAACATTAATAGTTTGTGCAATGAATTTTATATTCGTCGAAAAGCGGTCCATAAATGGTTATGCTTCAGTTAACTCAGTTAACTAAATAAAGTATAAATTTTAAAAAATAATTGTACTTTTTAAGTTTTAATAATCAACGAATCTTTTTATTGCATTAACTAAAACTATGTTTTAAATAATATAAAGCATTTACTTTTTTATATCAGTTTAATAATAAAAATAGTAACTAGTTTCTACTAAAAATAACGGCAGGTGATCTCTCCTGGCTAGCCGATTATATCTGTTGCGAATATTAATAGAATTTATAACAATCCTGTTTTTCGTAAAGTCGTGGTTAGTTTGGTTATTGAAAGTATTATTTTATTTTTAAGGTTAATTTTATTTCAGTGCGAAGATTATTGTTGCTTGATCTAACTTATTTGCGAAAGATCTACATGTAGATTCTATTACATATTTACTTATGTATGTAAAACAGTACTAAAATAAAATAAATTAAGTTAAAAAGATTATTAATAAAGTTTAAAATAATTAATAAATTTTAAAATAATTAATAAATTTTAAAATAATTAATAAATTTTAAAATAATTAATAAATTTTAAAATAATCCATTTTGAAATAATTAATAAATTTTAAAATAATTAATAAATTTAAAAAAATAATTAATAAATTTTAAAGTAATTTTAATTTTTTTAATAATTAATAATTTTTAAAATAATTAATAATTTTTTAAATAATTAATAATGTTTTAAATAATTAATAAATTTTTTAAATAATTAATAAATTTTTAAATAATTAATAAATTAAAAAATAACAAATAAATTTTAAAATAATTAATAAATTGAAAAACAATTATTAAATTTTAAAATAATTAATATATTAATTTTTTTAAATAAATTAAAAAATAATTAGAAAATTAAAAAATTTTCAAAAAAATAATTTTTTAAATAAATTTAAAAATAATTAATAAATTTAGAAATAATTAATAACGTTTAAAGTTTAATTTTTTGATTTTTTTAAAAATAATAATGTTTAATATAAATATTTAAATTAAATAATTATGTCTCAATTAATTAACAAAAATTGAAATAAATATTAATCATTAAAATATATAATTATGTTTAAATTAAATATTTGTTTTAAATTTTTTGTTTGTTTTTTAAATAAGTAGGATTGAGCTTAAAATAAATATTTAGGTTCAAAATAATTAAGTTTAATAATCAATAATTTGTGACTTTAATGCTTAAGTGAAGTAATAAATGTATAAAATGCATAATTCGTATATCATTATATTTATATGCGTATATTAATGTACATACTTCGATCCCTCTAAAACTGCTCTATATCTAAAAATATTAAACTTATAGGTAGAAACGAAATGATATACTATACATTTTATTGCTTCTCTGAGACTGAATGTAAGACATTATATTCAAGTAACGAATTATATGTTTATGTTAGAACTATCTCTATATATACAGATTTACATAATAGCTATTATTTAAGTATCGCACATAATATTAGGTAACAAATCTGAACAATATAATTTACATAGGTTATACACAGTTTTTAATGCATTTTAACATTTCTATGGCAAATTTAATAAATATATAAATATATTTTATATTAGCTGATACAATCTTTTTAAAATATTATTTTTATAAATACAATAAATAGCATGTTATGCCTTAACAGATATCAAAATAATATTTTTTCTATTTTGTAAGACAAATAGACCCAATTAAAACTATTATGTTATGAATGTATGAATGAATGAATAAATTAAAAATTCAGTTACAAACTATGGCTACAGTTGAATCAACTGTTTTTGTACTGACAGTTAATAAAGATTATAATTTTACAAATATGACTATAGCAACTGACCATGAGATAAAAACATCTTCAAGAAATGCCAATCGTTTTCCGATTAACTGCTTGGGAATTGAATAGCTATATTTACTGTGCTAGATAGGGTCTTAATAGATTTTGCATCAGCCTACGAGGTAAACAATACTTGATTGACATGGCCCTCTGCCCTGCTTGGCTTTTAAGTGGCATGAAGTTAAGATTGTCGAATTCCCAGCCATGTCAAATACCTAGACCTGCCTACCAATGTCGCCATGGAACACGTAGTGCCTACACAAGAGAGAGCCGATAAGGAAGCGGCTCTTAACGTTGGAATAAATGTGAATTGTTAGGTCTAATATCTACTCAACATTTTATAAGATTAATAGTTCACACATTTTTAGAAATAATTAAAATAATTATAACTCTAATACGTTATATGTTTGTAAGATTTCGACATGAAACCTTATGTCTGTCTGAAATTATTTTGTGATATAGAAAATTTCGGTTAACTGAAATTGAATCAAATAAATAATTATTTTACACTAAATCATTAATTGTGGTTAAATTAATTGTCCTATAATTAACTATAAACATAAATAAATTGAATCATTAACTTTTTACCAGACAAGAAATGCAAACAATTTGCGGACGGAACTCCGCACACTAAATAAGTGGATACTTTTCATGTGTTATTTCATGAGATCGGGCAGGTTTCCTAGATTGAGGATGTTGGCTTTGTAGTCAAAAAGTGGACGCTGCATGGTTGAACATTGATGAATGATCAACATTGATCAGTAATGAAAATAATATATAAGTTATAACTGAAATTATATTTATAACTGTTACAATTTGCCAGTATTACTATTTACATGTAATTAAATATTTTCAATTACGCATTAAACAGAATTGAGCAATTTCTTTACAAAATTACATTTTTAATATTAATAAAATTAAAAACTATAATAAAAAAAACTAAAAAAACTTACACTATATATCAAATTGATCTCCTTCAATTGAAACGGTTTACTACTTGTCATTATTTGTATTTCTTGAATTATAAACTCGCACTTCGACGTCACAAAACATTTAAAATAAGATACAATTTATTTTGATAATATAGTGATGAAATGCATAATTAGAGAAAACTTGAATTATTATTATCAAAGAGAGACTAAAAACTCGTGATTAAGTATATATTACAACTAACTGATTAGAGGATATCAAAATATATTAACTAACACAAATAAAAGGTATAATTTAAATATTTAATTTCATTTTCGCTGGCTTTGTATTATATTGTTACAATTAATATGATATTTATGATTCTTTGATTGATCCATGTTTATGATTAAAACAATTTAGATATTTATAGGAATTACCCCATTTATCTATGTAATTATTAATCTAATTATGAAGTTTTAACAGAAATGTGTAACAATTTAGGAAAGCTAATATTTACGTTTTTTTCTAAAATATTTAATAAATTCTGGAATTAAATCTGAAGTGTTATTTAAAAGATAACAAGCTGGCACACTAAAAAAGGGATATGGTAGGAATAAAACATCACTCAGTTTTGACACATTTTAAAGTTCTTGATTGTAATATGTCGATTTTAATATGACTCATTTTCAGTTGAGACGGACACCAATCTATCTCGAAATAGCCGAATTGTGCCCTATTTACGATAAAAGCAACAAACTTGGAACACGAGAAACACCATTAACATCAACACTATAGAGGATAATGTTATAGGTAGATTGGAGCCATTTCATATCTGCCGGTTGTCGACTTGGGCTGCCAATTTTCGAAAATGAGCGCCAAATATGCCTTCTTATACTTCTTCAAATTCAATTAACTGTTTATGAAAGCTGCGTCTTCATCCAAGTTTACCAATAATGGAAATTATTTAATAGAAATCGATCTGTTTACTTTATATGAAAAGTAATGTTTGAGTGAGCATTTTACATTTTTTATGGGCAAACTGACAACTTTACTTCAATACTACAATTTATCTAAATAATTAGGATTAGAATACTGTATGAAACAGCCTATCTAGTTAATGTGCTAGTTGATTGAGAAGAAAGGTTACTGGTTCAAGTTCATTTCTATAGAATGACAGTTGAATGTTATTAAGTTTTGATAAAATCATTTCTGAATCTTACTAAACAGACTTTACTATAATTAATGTTCAAAATTCATGAAATAAAACTATATTTCACTTGAAGCAATTAATTAAAAGTGATTCTCGAAATATTAATTAAAAAGATATTGTTAAAAATTGATATATTTATATAAGATATATTGGAGAATTCGCGATTATACGAAGATATTAAAAAATATGTTGTAATAAAACATCTCTTATTGTTTCATGGTTCCCACACTGTCAATGTCCTTAAAAGTGATTCACTATAAAATTATTTACTGAAATAAATTGTGTCACTAATTTTTGGAACAATATTTACTTATTGCATTTTATCGCATATGTATTCAACAATGCTTAAATTATATAATTTAAATAATTTACTAAATTTATATAGATTACACAAACTAGAATATATTTGAACATATTTTGTAAATATAATTATAGTTAACATTACAAGTTTTTGCTCATTTTATTTAATATACTACTGATTAAATTAAAATATAAATGCAAACTGTCTAACGATTGCGACAATATATTTGATAAGTATAATAGAAAGTTTATTCTTATCGCAAACGAAGCAAAATGTATATATTGTTATAATTATTTATTGATATATGCCGTAAAAACCACTAAATAATACTGAAGTGTTGAAAGAGTACTGAGTAGTCTGTATGATGCTGAACCAAAAATTGTAAATCATATATAATTTAGACAAATAGCGATAATCCATTGGAAAGAGAACTGCTGTATGGATTTAAATGGTGGGGAGTTAACCTTTATAATGGGCGAATCAATGTTTTCTTTAAAAAGTGTATATTGACAATAATTTTTACCGTTTCAAAATTGTAATGTTCAAAAAGGTCATATCATGATTAAACAAAAAATGAGGACATCAGCAATAAAGTTCCCTCCTATTGTAAGTGTCGGCGAACCATATTTTGCAATTGATATTTGATTACAATCTCCAAAATTGCAATATCCTCCATCCACCATATTTTGCAATTGATGTTTGATTACAATCTCAAAAATTGCAATATCCTTGATAAAAACCAGATACAAGTCAGTTAAAATACTTGTATCCGTAACATCTATAATTCTTATTTAGGTAAAAAGTATTTACAACAGCCAATATACTGTTTTAAACAAAATAATAATATAGTGCTTATAAATAATTAAACAGAATACTAATAACGAAAACTATTTAAAAATAGGAAGAAAAATATAAGGAAGGACCATTTAAAAACATACAGCATAAGCTGAGTTAAAGAATGAAAACAGAATGGGCATTATTAAGTGAGGTTGTAGTGAAATTACTCTTACCGTAATGCGGATTTAAGCTCTCCATCAAGAGATCTGGGGGAATTTGTCCTGTCGAAAATATATTACCCGTTCGAAATCCTAAAGCAGCAGCATCTTTGGTAAGTGCCGACATTGACAGAAAGGGAAACTGGGGGCCAAAGGGTGCTTGGCTGAAAGGGAAGCATGAGTCACGTCTTTGCGGATAAATTGATGGAATGTTTTGAAAATTCGGTGGTCGTGAGGCAAATGAGTTTAACGGCAACCACGGCGGTATGTGGTTTGGCTGATGCAGATATGGACTGGATGTCTGCAGTGAGTTGTGTGAATTTACAGCTAGGGATGAACTGTCGGGGGAGATAATCGACGATTTGAGAAATACATTTGGTGGATTGACTCTATTAAAGGCTGAATGTTGATCATGGCCTTTGGGTTTGGTGCTGTTATCTTTTAGTACCGATGAGTGCTGAAGAATATCGGCAATTTTAAAGGATTTTTTTTCAGGATCCATCAGTATGCAGTCAACAAATTACATGAGATGGTATTGTTTGTTTTCAATTGTTGTTTACACTTTGAAAGAAACGGTGTGAGTATGTGTTATAGTGTGCTCTAAAATTGGTTCTGCACACAACTGCAGAGTTTAGTAGTTTTTCTGGTTGGCTCGCACTTAAACTTTGAAAAGATAAGAATAAGCGCATTATTTAATTGGTCAAATAATATTAAAAGACTTTTTATTTAATTTATAGCATGCGTATATACTGAATAAATTAAATAGTTGCATAATTTGTTTTAAATATAGTGATATTTAAACCTGATTTAATAATATAGACAAATCTAATGCTGTAGTCTAGTCATTTCTTAGGTATATGGAAGACACATTTGTGGTTTCGTATATAGTTTCAAAAGCATTATCGAAATCATATCGAGCATAGCTTTAGTGGTATAATACAGTATTTTACGTTGATTTGAAAACTATCAGATAAAATCTATTTTTAGTGCGACTCAGTTTTTTCGAGCTTTTTTATAAAACAAAAAATAATTATAAATGTTTCATGTAAAAAACTCTGATTCTAATGTACTATGTATTTACATAACATGAACATTTGTGAAATTGATAGTAACTTATAAACATTTAGAAACATTGAATTGAAACATATATAAGCACAGGAACGCCGTATACTATATAATAAGGAACATTACAAGTACAAAATTGTATTATTTATAGTTTTGTATTTAAATATGTGGTATTGTAATCTATTAAGTAAATTGCTACAAATAAATAAGCATCCAGAAATGCCGGTTGTTGACAAATGTCAGTAACAATTAATTCGTTTAAATCGAATCAAAATATGACATTGACAACACTAAATACAGTAGCAGCGAAAAACTGACGGAGTTGACCAGAAAACTTGATGAAATCGCATGAAGCTTTGAGATGGTAGTTAGGGCAGATCAAGCTTCCAGAGACGGTTTAGTCACGGGAAAAGATTAAGAGGAGAAATGAGAAGAAATCCAAATTAACAAAATTGTTAATAACATGCTCACAACAACCGGGTTCGCAATGAAGTTACACTTGCTACGAGGGCAAACGTGACAGTGTTACTGGGCATCAAACGAGAGATGAAAAAAGTGTACAAACACTATTGAAATATGTGTACTACCGCAGATTCAAAGGCATATTCAACTTCAGATTCAATTGGAAATTCAAGTGCTAATTAAAACAAATTATACAAAGTACAATTATTACACATTCAACTTTATATTCAACCGTTTATTTTCAGTTGGATTTTCAGTTGAATATGTGATTACTTGTTAGTTGTATTATTTGTTTTAATTATAGACGAATTTCCAGTTCTGAGTTTGAATGTGCAAATGAATCTGCGGTAAAAGTTGTATACATTTTGAAATGTACTGCTAATGGCTAACAAATGGCTCCTAAATTATATCTAAATCACTCTTAGAGAAATTGTGCATGTACTCTGATTAACATCTTTAAATATGTAAAACATAATTATAGTTATTATGCAAATGGTGAGAATGTAACATAATAGTAGTAATATTTTTTATGTACTATGATAAAATAATTAAAATGTAACCAAATGAATGTAGAAAGCAAAATGTTTAATAAACAAATGTATTTCGTTATATAATAAACAATCAAGTACAAACATTTTGGCATAATATTTCTAAACTTATTTATATATAAAAATAGTACAGTTAAAATTATTATTTTAATTTATTGACATGCATACTATTTATACAGAGTAATAATACTTCTATATATTCGACATATTTGTATGCATTGTATATTGTATGTACTTAATTGTATAGTAATCTAATATTATATGCTAGTTAATAAAGATTTTACGAGAACTTATTCAAAATGTTGTATTATACTATATAATTAATTAAATAAGCCTATCGATATAATAGACTTATATTTAATAGATAAATTTAAAATCGATAAAGTTAGATGTTTTAAAATGTTTTAAAACCCTATTGGAGGAGTTACCTTCTGGACGAGTTACCATACATATTATTCACCATTCAATATAAAAGAGTGTCAATGGACGATTGGGCGTATCAGAGACAATGGGGGCAAGAGAAGCGATAGATCAGGACAGATTGCTGAGATGGGCGTTCATGTAAACGTAATCAAGGACAATACATATAGCAGTCAATGAATTTTGTTTTTTGGTAATGTTTATTTTCGAAGAGACACAACGCACAAAGTTACAGGAGTGTTTTTCATACAGAACGAACCCATTAAGGGTCGCATACACTCGACTAAAACAGCTGTTAGCCAAGAGCGGGAGAGTCGAGAGCGGGCTCGAACCTGTTTCGAGACAACACCCTCGGCATCCGCAAACCAGCGGCTTAACAACTCGGCCATTCCCATTCACTTGACGAATTAACTCTTCCACGGTTGAAAATGTGACATTGCAGACTCCCTTTACATAACCTATTTTAATTAACGATGACAAATGAATCAAGTTATATACGTGATATTGTTTAGATTGTTTACGGTATTCGCACGAACATGTTTTGATAAATATTTAATTTTATTAAAAGATTTCGCATGTCTGGTTTGCAGCTACGAATATGTCATTGTTGGCCAAGTCTTTCTTTAAAATTGTATTTGAAAAGTGTATAATACGTGTACGTATAACAATTTATTTTCTTGTAATCTGGAAGCAATGAAAATATAATAAATGTAACAAAAAGCAAGAACGACTACAACATGTGTAATAAAGTCGAACGTTGATTTAATTTCCTAAAAGTTTTTGAGAAAAAAAATTATTACACATTTTTACTTGTGAAATAACATATATTGTACTGTTTCATTACAGACTAACTCTGAACACTTGTCATTGTGAAATATTCTTTTAAAATTTACTAATATAGAAAATTGTAATACAACGTAATTTAAAAACATTTAAAATAGATAAATTATATTTTGAATGAATTCCAACCTTTGCGGTTTTTTTATTTCAATTATATATTATTTTATCCAAAAATAGACTTGTTATAGTAATTAAATCCTGTAAATATATTTGGTAGAAAAAAATATATTTTCAAGTTTTTGGATAAAAAGATTTTTAATATGTTTGTTGCATATTTTAAAGCACGTAAATTATAGCCTGTACTAAAATTACTTTTTTTGAAAGTATAAAATAAAATTTAGGAATAATTTTATTTAAAAGTAGAAGCAATCTAAAGGATTTATTGATTAATAAATAAGTATTATGGTGAATGTTAGTTAATTAAAGAAATTCTTAGATATGTTCATAACTTTAAATCTTTAAAAAGACAATGGAAAGGAATAAACATAAAATGATTGCGTTTTCTTTAAAATAACAATTATAAAATAGTAAAAATGTAGAAAAAAGCTATTTTATGTTGTTTAAAAACACAGGTATATTACTATTTAAAAATATGAATGGTCAAATTATATATATATTTAATTAATTAAATTTGTAATACGTTTATTTACAAAAAAGAGTTATGATAAGTTATATTACTACAAAATGATTAAAGAAGAAATTTGTAATTTTAGATTATAATTATACTTAAAAAGTAAATAAAACAAAAAAATAAAACCCAAAACGAGAATTAATCAAGTCAAAAGACGAAATCACAAATAATATATTTATTATATGTATGATATATATATATAATGTATATGCTACGACCTAATTTTTTCATTATCACAATTATGCCATTTCACAGGGAAAATAAACGAAAGAGGTACAACATCTAGGAATAGATAAGTAGTTAATACCCTATGAACTACGATGGCATCTTCAGAGTATGATTATTATTTACACGTTTATCTTAGTCTAATTATAAATCGGTTTTATTTGACAACAACAATTAAGGTGAATGGCAATGTTAGATAAACATACCATTGTGAATACGAGAATAATTGGTACATTATTATCAAACAATAGTGAAAAATTACGGAAAATCTCGATTCTATGTAATATATAATAACAAATCACGTTAAAAGTCTAATGCTAGACATCTTTTTAATGTTTTCTTCTGAGACAATGTTATTGTGTTGAAAACTTGAATATTGCCATAATCAAAATAACAAATCAAATTTATAAAAATTCATATTAATTTAAGAAAAAAAAGCTTTAAATACCATTGAATTATTTGAAATGATAAAGTTTAAAAAAGTACAAATATAAACATATTAATTTATTTTTAAACAAATTTATAATAGCCATAAATTTAACATCCCCATAGAAACTAAAACTTGAAATTGAATAACATTTATCATATTACTTCAAGTAACACATTCGAAAATATAATAAAAAATAATATAATAAGATAGCGTGTATCCATTAAGATAGAACCGTTTCTTCTAAATATTTCAGTAACTAAAAGAGATAAACTTCATAAAGATATTCACAGAATGGATGTTTGAAAGCAGGTTCACACATAAAATGTACAATAAATAACATATATTACCAAACAACAAAAAGTTAAACACAAAAAATAAGATGGACAAAATATTTTTATCATATGGCAGTAAAAGTTAAAAACACACAACTATTACAAGCTAAAAACATATAAAATAAATTTCATCAAATAAATAAACGAGAAAAAATTAATGGACGGGAAGAGTTGTAAAGGGAAAATATGCAGTTCACAGAAACAGAAAAATTGGAATGGGAATACAAGGTTACAGAAACGGGAAGAATTTAATTGGTAAACATGGTTACAGAAACGGGAACATTTTGAATGGGAATACTGAGTTACAGAAACGGAAAAAATTGGAATGGTGAACATGGTTACAGAAACGGGAAGATTTGGAATGGGAATACAGAGTTACAGAAACGGGAAGAATTGGAATGGTAAACATGGTTACAGAAACGGGCAGATTTGGGATGGTAAACATCGTTACATAAATAGGAAGAATCGCAAACAATTAATATGTTTACTATATGTTTAAACAATAGTTGTTTTGTACTACATTACTCAATTAAAAACATAAACAATTGTACAAATTAAAAACGTAAATTAAAAAAACGATTACATGGATGAAAAGTGTTTGGATGTTATTTTGACTAAATAAATGCCAGTGATGGTTCCAAAAACAAACAAATTACAGAAACATAATATGTGTGGATTTTTGTCCCAACATTATACTTTGGTATATATTATGAGGACAAATAACGACATATTTTTTTATAAAGTAAACTAAAACATGTTTAATAGGATAGTTAAAATTGGTATTAGTAGTAGTTAAACAAATTAAAATATTTATCGTACAAACAGTATTTAAAAGTGATTAATATAAAGATGACTCAAAAGCAAAAAAAATGGAATGCAAGTGTGAGCGTCTGACAATGTAAATACAAATTACATATAGTGCATGAGACCAAATAACACAGTTAAACTACTTTACAGATTCATCTCACTAGCACAGAGTCGGGCAACAATATCAGATTCACAAATCATTATTATTAACACTAAAACCAAGTGTATAATAACTATGTATAATAACTAGAATACATATTGACTACTCTGCAGATCGCAACTTTACACAAATAATCCGTCAAGTATACATTAATTATACATTATAATAGCTTCTAAAATTATCCACTACAAACACTTTAATAATTAAATTAAGTATACAGCATTTTTCGATACCATTGTCGATGGTGAAGTGTAGAGCAAGTGTGCTCAGTGAGTTTTTGGGTCACATATAATTGAGAAAAGTTTTCAAGCGCGAGAATCGTTCTTCTTGGGTGGTCAGGGGTCCTACCATCCCCTACATGGCTGTACACTTTTCAGACGCTTCGCTGGCAAGTTTGGCCGGTACCTCTGTGATTTTGGTTGCCATTTCGCGGACGTTGTCTTGATGCACACAAGGGGGGGGGGGCACACAAGGGGGGGGGGGGATACGTATTTCATTAAAAAATTTGTGCTCATTAGTACAAATTTATTATTAACTTTAAAAAAACATATTTCTACAAAATAAAGCTTAAATGATTCAACATTTGATTTAAATAACATTTTTTAATCCATTCACATTGTATACATTGTGTCAATAGAAATATTATTTGAAAAGTTGGAGGAATGATGTAGACATATGACGGCATAACAGGTATGACGTATTAAAATATCTTTTCTATTGAAAGGTATATAATACGCGGTAAACAAGGTATTTATAGTTAGTATTTAAATTACTAATTTATTTAGTATGTATATTTTATACAAATACTTTATATTTTGAAATACGATGACATTTCAGAACTGCACGGTTTAGTTGTATTAACTATATTAAACAGATTGATTTTGACTGAAACATACTTGTTAATGGCGGATGATGATGAACGTGATGAGAAAATTGAAAAGATGGTAAACATGATATGACTGTATATTATGTTATAGTAATAAAGGAAAATTTAATAAAATAAAATAAATTATTTTATTATTAATTATAGCCGAAAATGTGGGTATACCAGGTTTATTGACTAAACGAAGTTTGAGTAAGCGTCAATTAGGATTTAAGAATGGAATGGTTCTTGTTTTGATGCGATTATATTAGTAAGATTGATATTTCCTATAAAATCTGGGAAGGAGAATTCACATGTACCATTTGAGCATACCACGGCACACCCACTATAATATACTATACGACTCTGTTAATTCTATTTATTCAGGAATGCTTACTAGACAGTCTGTTTTTCATTATATTTGCGGCTTAAATTGCAATCGTACGCCTTTATAGTGTAATCTATAATATGATGGAATATGGGGCAAACATTTGCCGTCACCAATTCCTAAAAAACGAGATCCTTTTTTCCGTGTAGAGTTCTGAGTGACTTGATGGAATTGAATAAGGAAATTAAAGTTCCGGTGGTAAAAAATCAGATACACCAAAAAGATTAAATCATATCACTCGTGCCAATTTGATTATCACTTCAGTAAAGAAATCGCAGTGGGGAGGTATTTTGTGCTATAAAAGGCAAAGAATAAATATAAAACATCAAAGAGTTTCCCTTTTCTTTTCTGGCTTTTAAATAAATCCCGTGGATTTGGAATATTTTTTACTAATTAAGACCAAAGAGAAAAGCGTAATAATAAAATCAATATTACGAGGACAGCATAAGGGTATTAAACAGAGTAAGTAAATATTGCTATAATAATAACATATCGTTTATGAGCAGTTATCTAAATTCTCCCATAACAACTCTGCTTATATTAAAACTAAAATTAGAACTGTACATGGTAGACGCAAGGTTGTAGTGTATTCATGAAAAAATAGGTTTTGCAATACCATAATAAAATATTTTATTTGATATCACAATAAAGACAGAACTTATTATACTTTATGTGTTAATAATAATAATTTAGTATAAAATAATAACATTGCTGATGATTATAACTTTCCAACAGAATGTATTTTTCTTTATCTGAAATATTATGAAGGACGTAAATTTAATAGACAGATTACTTATAATATTAATGTTGTATCAAATTTTAATGTTGTATTAATGTTTACCTAAAATTAAAATAAATACGTTTAAAGTGTATACCCATAATAAGTATTTTTGACTTTTAAAGAATCCCAATATTCAGGAAAAGACTATTTAATTGATCAGAGTGAAATAAACAATTAACATAAATCATAAAAAAATTATAAAAACTAAAATTAATCACATAAAAATGTGTTGATACTTTATAAATAGTCCGAGTTATAATAAAAGTTTTATTTGGTTTTATTTATTAACCTATTTGCTTGTTATATTGCTATTTAGAGTTTATATTTTTAGAAGTTTCATGTATACTGTTCGCATACTTCTCTATTTTTCAGATCATATCGATTCAACGCTATTTTTTCTCAATAACACAATCACATTGTTCATCCTTTCAAAAATATTGTTTTCAGATGGAGTAATATTAAAAGATACTGCTTTAAAATGAATATTTGAACTGTGACATTACTAAACCTTATAGAAGTAGTGAGATCATATTTTTCATAAATAAATATTAAATATTGATTTTGGCCAAATGCACAGTATAGCAATATTAAGAGCAACCTAATTATCCTAATCTTTTAATACAAAATGTTATGTATGTATATTAATTTTTTGTCATTAAATTAATATATAGATGTCCAGCCTCTAATATGTATGCGAAGGATACCATTTACAAATTAAACAATTTTATAAATTTAATTAAAATTTTGTTTTAACATATGAAAAATGCTGTACTGAGTCCAAATTAGTACCGATTACCAATGTTTAAATTACAACACGCATTATTAGATTACTAGCTGAAATGAGATAATTAACAACTCATTCCGTATAATAACCATGACCTCTTTTATTTTGAGAACGGATGAATATGTAAAATCTGACTTTTCAATACAAGAAAGGTCCAGAAAAAACGATACGTATATTTTGAAACAAATCTTCAATTACATATATTCGTCTTACAGAAGTATTTATTTTCAATTTGCTTGCTTACCGTGATGTTTATATTTTGCAATAACCTGTATTTTGTATTATTCATTTTCATAATACTGTTATGTTTTTATTTGCTAAACTCAACTTATGATATATGATTTTATCGTTATGATATTTTACGTTATCAGTATTCTGCTATTATTATGTTTATGAAGAATACAATTGTTTTTATTTCCATAACAACGTCTGATTTCGAAAAACATTTGGGGGGGAAAATAAATATAATAAATATAATATTTATATGTATTTAATATATATAAATATAAATAGTGTTTTTAAACGGAGTATAGAAAAAATTATATTAAAGATTGGTCCATGACTTTTTCAATTCTATATAAATGTACAATAAAGAATAATAATAACAATAATAATTCTAAATTTAGTTTTATTTTTATGGAGTTTTTATTTATTATAACAAGTAATATAATTGTCCGAATCTATTTATGTTCTATTATTTATGTTCTATAAATAAATAAAACAATAAACATGCTATTTAACAGTTTACAAAAATGACAAGAATAAAATAAATAGCATTCAAATTAACAAGACGCTTTTTTTAGACAAAAAGTACGAATTCAACATTTCTCAATTGGGGGTGGAGGATGCATCAACATTTGGTTAATGTGCTCACTTAAAGGACATTTTAATTTAATTCTAAATCACCACTTCGCAATCAATTTACTAATCATTATTTCATAAAATAAGTAAAACTCAAAAAAGATAAACATGAAAAATATAGACACTAAATTGAAACATGATCACATGTGTAAATAATAAATAAATAATATTAATTATATATATACTCTTATGAGCTATTACGTGTAATTTACACTATATGAAAGCTATCTATATACAATGTAGATAGGTAAACAATATCAAAAGAATGATAGTCTATAGTGCTATATTATATTACATATACATAATAATATTATATTATTATACATATTATAGGCTATTTGTGAGAAAAATTACAACTAATAAATCCCAATTATAAGACTCTGTCAAGATTTAAAATTAATGACATGAAGTAATAATATTAATGGTTTTCACAATTAACTTAAAAGTCAAAACCATTTAACTGGATTTCAAAGAGGTTTAAGTATTTAAAAAAAATTAAAACAAAATATATAATGTTTAATGAATTATTTTTTAAAAAGAAAGATCCCACAAATTTTAAAAGAAAATTAGTTAAAAATTTGCCCCTCATCTTTTCAATGTATATTCTATTAGGCATGGACTCCTAAATAACAGTATCTGGACAGGAAACTTCGCTAAAATATAGCGACTGAGTGTACATGAGAAGGGCTA
>JAUZND010037880.1:0-21621 GCA_034780555.1 Coelogynopora nodosa
TTTTGTGCATATATGGCGCCCCATCCGTCAAAATTAATAGAACATTGTCAAGACGAAGTCCCACATCTTTCAAAGAAAGATATATAAAATCAGAAACTGTCTTTGAATTGACCTCCTTCAACTCTTCCGATTTCAGAAGAAATGTACTTCTATGATCGTCGAACAGTCCAGCTATAATGTTAACGATAAACCTATTATTTACATCAGTCGTTTCATCTACACACAGAAAGATGTGTTTCTCCTTAATTTTTTCCAAAATTGAATCCAAGTTTTTATTATATAGATTGGGAACTTTTCGACGAAGGGTAGATTCAGATGGGATTGAGTATTTTACCCATGTATTAAAAAAAGTTTTGGTTGCTGGATGGTTCACTTTGTGCATGGGTATGTCGCTTTGTGTAAACCACCTTACGACGTCTTCTGTAAACTTGTCTTTTGGCGTTTTTACAGGCAAATGAACTTCGCTTATTGAAGTCGACAAGATAGTCTCATTGCGAAGGTGTACCGACGATCTAGAATGATTTTTTATGGTCGACGTTCTCAGACCAAGTTCCACATTGCAGAGCTTGCATTTGAGTTTGTCATCTGAACTTTCAATGAATGAAAAGGCATTTTTAAATGAAAGAATTTTCTCTTTGAGAGTTGCTTTAACTTTAGGCATCGTATAAATTATACGAGTAATACGTTAATGTATTAATGAGTAAAAAAATTTGTAAATTGATAATAACTTGCAATTTGAAATTGAATTTGTAAACTTTTTCAATTATGAAGATAACTTTTGTATTGTTTTTAGAGCATCGTGAATCTCGATTATGCTCGTATGAATGGCTTTATAATATTAGATAGTATTTTAAAAATTGTGCTAAAATAAAAAATGTCGTTTTTTTAAAATAACTGGCGGAGAATTGCCCATATATTCTGAATATAATATTCGTCAATATTACCAATACATTGCAATGTCTAAGCCATAGACTGCTGTGCCTAGACTGAGGCCTTTATTTTTATAATTGTATAATATTTTAGAATAAATTTATAAATGGAAATTTAATACTCTCTGATTTTATTATAAATATGATATTATAATATGATAATTATCCGGTAATTTGTATAGTAAAAAACTTTTACTAAAAATTCAATCCCCTAGGAAATTTATACACGCTTGAAAATTAAATTCCAATAAACATCCATTGGAAAATTCATAGTTGACTTCAAACGAGTTGCAATTTATTTTACGAAAATTTAACGTCATGAAACATTTTTAAAAACGGAAATGTTGTATCCCATCTTGTCCTTTTCCAATTACACTAAATTGGTGTCGTTGTACTCACGATTACCTCGAATGTCTTTAATAATGGAAAAGGTTACTCGGGAAGATAACGTCGAGGATGTGGTTGCGAATATTTTTGTAAATTTATATTTAGGGCTTGTCCAAGATATGGTATCAGTTTTAAACTTTTAAACTTTTTTGTTTTTTTTAAATTTTTATGACCATATGATATGGTCCATATCAAACTTTTTATAAAGCATTTTAAATTTTATTTAGTCAATGTGGGTATATGCTTTAATTCCATGCATTCTTGCAGTCATTTTTGTCATATTTTACATTTTTTTTCTAATTTGTCGCCGCGTAAGCAAAAATAACAAGTACACAATGAATGAAACGGGGTATATTGGAGCTTTGTTGTTTCATTCGTGTTTATTGTAATAAATTGTACATTTTTTAAAAAATTTAATAATATTGATAAATTTTATTTTATTAGATTTACAATGATCGTCTGTTCAAGTGCAACTTCCTATTTGTTTGGATATAGCCATTTCATAAAGGTTAATAATTATCATTAACTTAATTATTTTTTTATTTGTATAAGTTGATTTATAATATAATATTTTAGTTGTACATTTCCGAATATCTAGATATTGACACTGATACTGCATTTCAGGTGTCTCTTTTCGTTGATATATTGTATTATATTTTTTTAATTGTATGTTTATATTATTTTTTTTAATTTAGATTTTCTGTTATCGACTGTTACAACTACATCATCATTATAGTAGTTTGTCTAGCATATGCTGCCATTGATAGAAGAAAACCTATATATTTAAAAATGTAGTTATTTAAAATAACTTATTAACATTTATTTCAACAAAACTTGAAATTTCACAAAATAATTGATAAAATATGTTTAAAATGAAAATTTTTTGAATAAAAAGTACAAATTTCACGAAATAAATGATCAAATGTGTTTAAAATTTAAAATGTTTTGAATAAAAACTACAAATTTCACGAAATCAAATAAAAATGTTATAAAATTTAGATTGGCATTCATTTACTGTATTGGAATATTTCTTTCTGCCATATTGAGCTCATTTTTTATTCTCTTGGCCATGGTAAGTATAAATTCTATAATAAAATCATTTTAAAATGTAAATTTATTTTATTACCCCTAGTTTTCTGCGGATATTTATATTTTATCTCAAAAAGCCAACATGATGCAGATATGGTAAAATATAAATCTTCAATTTTTAATATTAATTAATTATTTAGCCTATTCTCAACCATTCTGTGGATATCTCATTTGACAATCATGTGTCTATTTTTCACGAGCATTATATCCTTTGCTAGAGCCTGGTTATTTAGAGTTGTAGATATGGGATATCCAAGAGAGATCAATCAACCTATTCTAACTGGAGGAGATGCACCACCACTTGTATACTAATTGATTTGTACCCATAATAACTGATTATTGTATTTCATTTTAAACTTTTTACATTTCAGTATACTTAACAGACTGCATATCAGGATAAAGAATTTTAGAGGCTCAGGAATGTAGAAAAATATATATATTAAATTTTCAATAATACACACACACAAAAACACTATTCTACCACGTAATTTGGATGCACGACTAAAATTTGATGTTGGTTGGCATTTAGATTGTCTTTCAAGTTGTCAGTTTCTTGGATTTTTTCAACTGGCTGCGCATTTCGATCTCTTAAACAGTTGTCGACCAATTGAATCAAAACATGATCCTTGTTTAAAAGTCGGTCAATCACTTTTTCTACTAAATTTTTCGATCGTAAAAGTTGTTCTTGGCATTCAATGTTTGTTTCAATTTCATCTAAATACCACAATACTAATTTTGAACGACTCCAGTTGTCAACGTTTTCTTCTTCGTTTTTTCTCAATCTTGATACGAGTATGTTTGCCAACCTTCGGTATTCAATATTTGATATTTTTGATACTTGAGTGTTTGTTTGTGTCGTCATTTCAGAGTGTATTTCTGAATGAAGGTCCATTTCATCCATCAGCACGTCTTCGTCGATGGGGTCGTTGTCGTCGTCTAAAATTACGTCTCCTTGTTCTATCCTTACTATGGACATTTCTAGTAGTCGTAGGGCTTCTTTGACGTGTTTTGGTTTCACCTAATTTATTTTTTAAATACATTTATTCATTAATTTTTTAATTAAAAACCTCTTCCTGACAATAAACTCTCGCCATTGCTTCAGAAAGACGAATAAGACTTTCCAATTGCCGAACAGTAATTCTCCATGATGTTTTGGCTGCGCCACATGCATCTTTCAATCTTAGGCGTTTATATTGTCCAGTCATGTATTCCATAGATTCTTTAGAAATCTACAAAGATATTTTTGTGAAATTTATACTTTTTATTCAAACAATTTCAATTTTAAACACATTTGATCATTTATTTAGTGAAATTTAGACCTTATAAATAATTTTCAATATTTTTATAAATAACCTTGGGTTGAAACTGCCTCGCAAAAGTAATATATCTTCTAATCTCTTCCACAGAATACAACCGATCAACAGATTCTGACCATAAAGTGTGTAAATCCACAATTCTTTTAGAAATGGCATAATCAGTAACTTCATCACAGTCATCCACCAACACAAAAAATAAATCAAACCGCGACATGATGGGAGCAGAAAAGTTGATATTTGATTTCAAAGATCTGCTCTTATCATATCTTCCATTTATCGGATTTGCCGCAGCGAGGATTGAAGCTCTAGCATTAAGTGTAGCTTTTATGCCTGCCTTTGTAATTGTGATAGTTTGCTGTTCCATAGCTTCGTGAATAGCAACCTGGTCTTTCCATTCCATTTTGTCAAATTCGTCAATACAACAAACTCCCTAAATTAAAAATTATACATTTCAATTTTTGGGAAATAAAATACATTATCAGCCAACATTAAAGCTCCTGCTTCAATAACAAATTCGTGAGAATCTTCATCTCTAATAACGGCTGCAGTTAGACCAGCAGCAGTGCTGGCTTTTCCACTAGTATATATTGTCCTAGGAGTCACTTTTTCTACGTGTCTATGATTCAATATTAATCATAATTATAATTTATAAATAATTAAATATTTAATGACCTAAGAAATTGACTTTTCGCAGTACTAGGATCTCCAACAACACACACGTTTATATCACCTCTCAATTTCGTCTTTTCTTCAGTCACTTTAGCTACACCACCAAACAACATTAACAAAATACCCCTCTTAATATCTTCATTTCCTAAAAATCTGTTTAAAAATAATAAAAAAACATTTTTATTACCATGAATTGTAGGGAAAAGACTGTTACACATGTTGGAATACAAATTCCTATCTCGCGTCATATCATAAACCTTGTGCCATTCGGAAGCAGACATTTGTTTTTTCACAGACTCTGGTGTAAGTTCTTCTTCATTTGAAAATGCGTGATCTTCATTATTACCACCTCCAGTATACTAAAAAATGTATATTTTTAAAAATATTGTATAAATTTACCTTTCTATTGTGTGATTCGACATTACATGCTAAAAAAGCATGTCTGTAGTTCAATTCGCGTACTCCCAGTGATTTTAATCCCGTTACACCGTCTGTTCCCTCTGCAGCTTTTCGCATGCCCGCAGGTTCAGCTTTAGCGCCTAAAAATTTGATAATCCACATATTAAATCGGATAAAATATACTTACCGGGGACCGACAAAGATGCTACATCTGGTATTGCAATGAGAGTACCTGTGAAGGTACATTTATCTCCAGCTTGAGCGGATTCCACCACGTCACCTCTCAGAATAATTTCCAGACTAAATTTTAGTTTACGACTTTGAAATTAAAACATTACCTTCTCGGAACACTACCTCTAGGTAACTCTGCTTGCGTTTCTTGAATTCGAACTTTTTGAAAATCGACAAATTTAGAACTCTGCTGAACAAGAACAAACCTATTAGAATTATTGCACAGTTTATTGGTACATATAGAAGGTTGAGTGTATTTAAATTGTTGTTCAATGTTGCTCATTATCGTTTGGCATTCGGCACACATAAAAGTTCCGAAAACTAGCTCAGGGTGGACAGGATAAGTACGAACAACTTGGCCCACTATTCGAGTCAATCTTCCAATTTTTTCATTGTTCAATTCGCGAATTCTTAAAAATTTAAATTGATCATTAAAATTTACTAAATTTCTTTAAAAAAAGTGATAAAAATCTCGAAAAAGTGATATATTTATAATTATAATTATAATTTATAAAATTTCTAGAAAATCATACCAATCTGAAAAATGTTTGAATAAAATATATATAATTAAATGAAAAATTATTTGTAAAAAATAAATTTAACTATACAAATTTTTATAACAAGTTGCAAAATAACAAAATATAACTAAAAAAATATTGAAAAAATGATAACATTTATTTAAAAAAATAGAATTGACAAAATATCTAGAAAAAAATATAAAATTGACAAAAAATTTCCAAAAAAACTGTGAAAAAATGTTGAAAAATAAAACAAATTTCTAGAAAAAAATAAAAAAACCAACTTCAAACTGGTCGTAACATTTGTAAAATTGATAAACAGCTCCTTGTTTTTCGGAAGTTCAATATGCTGCTTCGAAAACTCGACCAAAGCCTTACATAGAAACGGATAGACTCTAACAAAATATTTTTTAAAAATTAAAAAAAGTACTGTTTCTACCTGTAATAATTATCACAAATAACAACGGCTAGCTCTGAACAATATATATCCAAATGGGAAAAATTGACAGGAAAAGAATTCCTCTCGTGACAAACCATATGTTGGATACTGAGACTATATATTTTGACATCATTTTCAGTATATCTAAGCAAAATATTGAAATTAAATTTTAATTTAAAAAATTATTATAATTTTTAAATATATTTTAAGTATTTTAAAATATTTCTTTGATTATAATTATCCTTTAAATTATTAAATCACTCGTTTAGAAATTTGAGAAAAAGACTCTTGGCATAATCTCCCTTCGTGTCCCTTACAAACGTTTCAACATTATCAACTTGCATTTAATATTAATTTAAAGCTTCTTAAACTTGTAAAAAATATATTTTTATAAATATTTTAAATAATTATAAAATATCACAATTGATCAAACCAGATTTGAAAACGGCGCAAAGAAGTTTATTTTTTCATAAAAATTTTTAATCACCAACATTAAATTATTTTTATACAAATATACAAACATTTATATAAAATTTTATACAAAACAGGAATCATCAATGCAATGCAATACAAAATATATTGCGATTTATCATAATCAATTATAATGAGAGATTAATTAATCAATCAATTATTGGAGAGATTTTTTTGCGTCTTTTCCATCATAATTTTCAAATCTCGTTCTACCAAATTCCAAGATCGTTCACTTATACTGCTAATATTTGGTTGAGAGTTTGATAAACTAGTGGAGGAGAGGAACGATGTATCAGTTTTGTTGGAACTAGAACTCAATTGGTGTTCGTTATTAAAACTTTCAGTTTGGTCTGATTTTAAGTTTTTTGAGGTTGAAGGTTCGCTTTCGTTATCCTTGGAAATTGTGTTGTATCGATTTAAGCTCCTATAAGGAAAAATTATAAAAAAATTGAATATATTAATAATTTTATTTATATAACCGTTTTTCTCGTTTTAACCCGTTAATTTCGCGAAATCCTTTAGCAAATGGATTGTGGTTGATTTTCAACTTTGTCACTTTTTCATTCTGGTAAGCAGTTACAGCCACAAACGTAGTATCTTTGAAAACGTAGCTTTTTAAACTCCCATAAGTCATGTTTATGTAATCGTCCGTTTTTACAATATGTAACCGCAGTTTGTATTTATGCATGGAATTTAAAATTGTCTAAAAAGATGATTATTATTAATTTTAAAAAATATATTTATTTTATAAAATAATTTTTTTGAAATTACATATCCTTGTCGATCTGAGATATTATTAGTCAGCTTCATTTTATGAAAAGATACTGGTTTTTGAGACCATTGATGACCAGTAAGAGGAGATTCGGGATGTACATAAATTCTTTTTGATATTTCTGGATCAGCTCTACCTGCAACCACCCAAGCATTTCTATCATATTTATATCGATTGTCATCATGTGGAATTATATCCATTAGCATCACGTATAAAGTATTGCTTTCGAGACCTGATACGTTCACTCGGAAGGAAGGAAACATTCGTCTAAAATTTCAATATATATTAAATTATTTAAAAAATTTAATAAATTTATAAGATTTTTATTTGGTTAATTTAATCTAGTTTTTATTTTGTTTTATTGGTCAGTTTTAAACTTGGCCCTTTCTAATTTTAAATATTTGCGGTTTTAAATAAAAAATTCTTTAGAAGATCTACCACCTTTTAAAATTCATTTTTATTGTATTTTAAAGCTTTTCTAATTTTTTTTTTCATCACTGTAAATTCTAAAATAATTATTTTACTCATAAATTTTTGAAATGTTGTTTAAAATTACCAGGGATGGAAAAAACCTAGTTTTTTTGAGATTTCATTTAGGTTTTTAGGTTTTTTTAGGTTTTTTAAAATATATTTTATAATATATAATAATATATAATAATTTTAAAATTTACAGTTTTTCTGTTAATTAGTGATTAATTAATAAAAATACTATTTTTAAAATAGTGAAATTTTTTTGTATTCAGTAAATTGTAATATAGGTTTTAATATTGTAAAAGTATATTTTAATTTTTTTATTTGTACATTTTAGAGTGAAAATAGTATGGTTTTCACGTTTTTCAAACCCCCTAAATGTATTTTCTGAAAAAGGATTCCACATCTCCTAAATTTTGTGATTTTTTTAAGATATAAATTGTAAGAATCAAATTTTTAAAAAATTTAAAATATCAAATTACAAACTGAGATTAATAAAATTAAAATTACATCTTGACTCAAGATTCTTGAGCGGATTAATAACAATTAATTATATTGTACCAGTGTTTATAATCGGTGTCACAATTGAATTCAAGTTATGAAAATTTTAATTTTTGACGTAATTTTAGAAATTTAAAAAAATCGTATTATCGTACATTCTCAATTATGTGATATATTTTTTTATGAATATATGAAATTTTTATTTATTTTTTCAACTATAAATTATAACTTATAGTTACTTTTATTATATAATAAAGTCAATTACGAAAATACTAAAAAGCTAAAATTGCCGTATTTTCCTGTTGGCACTTTTTGCAATTGTATTGTCGAGGTGTGGGTTACACAATGATTACAAATTAGTAATAAAATTAATAAATATTATAACAATTAAGTTTATAATTATTGAAATAACATTTCAATAAAATTTACTTAAAGTTTTAAGTTAAAACGAATTTTTCATTTCATGTATACATGTACGCAACGTCAATTGGGTTGACACTTTTGTCAATTTTGAATATAAAAATTGGACTATTTTGTTGCACCGCCTGTTTCATATAGTACAAAGTTGATACAAAATTTTTACAAAGTTGCTACAAAATTTGTATTAATATTGCCAATTAGAGTGTAAATTTACACGTAAAATATGAATAAATCTGTAAATGCCCCCAGGACGAAAAATCAAATTAGGAATCAATTAGCCAGCTCGAATAAACACTAAACAAATTGGCGCACGATTATGATGAATAAAACGAAATATTTATCAAATTTATAAATTTTAATATTATTATATTTATTTTACGTTTTTTTTTATTTTAAACTTTAGTTAAAAATTTTTTGTATAAAAAATTTAATTCAATTATTTATTTAATCACATTTGGCGTAAAATAAAATTCGTACAGTAACGTAATAATTACTAATAAATTAACATAAATTTTATTGTCTACTTTTTTTATTATTTAAAATTACTGTTTTTGTATAAATTTGACATTTTAATACATTTTATACATTAATCATAAACTTTATGGTTAAACTGTACTTACACTTGCACTTGTACTGTAAATTTTATAAAAGTTTACGACACGCTTGTTTACTTGGTCGGGTATATTTGCAGGTAATTGCTCTGAAAAACTGAAAATTTAAAAATTATTTCAACAGAATTTGAACAGAATTTGAATACATTTGTGGGAATTAGACTCTGAGGCGTCAAAAAAATTTCTATTTGACATGCATTTCTACGCCAAAAAGTCTGCTATTTTTTATTTTTTTTAAAATTCAAACACCATTTTCATTGAAATTGTTGAAATTATTATAAAAATGTAATTTGATACTTTGCACGTGAAATTTCAGAAAATTTTTCAATGTGTCACGTTTTTTCTTTTCAAATGTTTCAATTTTTAATTTTCTATAAATGAATTTTTTTAAAATAATTTTCTAAAGTACTAGAATTTTATATATTATACATTAATTTACCTCCCGCTTTTCGTAATGACCATTTCTGTCCCACAGCTGTGAAACTTTTTCCACAGCTCTTTCAATTCCAATTCTACCACAAAATCACCACTTATCATGTTCATCGTAACGGCTGTCGATATTTTGGGATACATGTTTTCAAACTGCCCCACTCGCTGTATAACACTGTCACTGATGGTCTCGTTGGAAGAATTTCGATAATTGTTAATATATTTTTTGTAAAAATCAATCTGGTCGACCAATTCTGTAGTGGGAGTCATCATTGCCAACATTGTCGCAGACGTATTGTTGTTGTGAGGTATATTGAAATTTAAAAGATGGTTGAAACCTTGCATCTTGAATGAGGGGTTAAATCTTTGGTTCAATCCATAATTTAACCCGTGATCCAATCTCTGCTCTATGTTCATTTGGTTAGATTGAGAATGTGAAGAATGGTTTACCATTTTGCGTAAATTTGAGAAATTGGGAATTATGTTGTACTTGGAAAAATGTGAGAATCCACTGGGTAACTCGGAACCTTCCTGTAAATAGGATAACGATGAATTTGGCGCATTTAGGTTGTTATTACTATTTTTGATTTGAGAATTTTGCAAGTTTTGATAATTTTGAAAATTTTTTAGATTCTCAAAATTATCAAAATGCGGATTGTTGGAACTTGGATCGAAATCTTGGTTAAACGGGTTCACGATTTTACAAAAGTAATTGTCAACGTTTGCCATTTTTCCTTCGTTTATCAGGTTATTTAACACGTAAGATTTTTTATCAACATTTTGGATGATTGGTTTGGGTCGGTAAAGTTTTGAATCAACATTTGAATTATACGGGGAAATTTGTAGCGGTTTTTTAGATCCAGTGACAAAATTGGTGCCTTTAATGATGTTTTCAATAGACATTTTCAGTTGGTCAGATTTAAGATCGGGATTTTGCTCTTGTTTTTCGTCTGGAAGGGTAATTTTTTCATGTTTATCCATTTTTACTAACAATTTTCAACAAAAATCTCAAGTTGTCTTTTTGAAAAGGTCAAAATAATGAAATTGAATTTTCACGTGTTACAAAGCTTTACAAGTAGCAAAGTGCACTGTATGGTAAACTTTTGAGTCTTTTGATTCACAAATGAAGAGTCATTTCAAATTTACATGAAATTATTGAAATGACAACAAGCTTTGTTACACAATTGTTCACAAGCTGGTCGACTTGTAAAGCTTTGGTGTTGGAGGCGGAGTCTGTTTATGATACGGTGAATACGTTCTTATTGAATTGATCGACCAGTAGTATTTAATTATTATGTAACAAGCGCTTGTACAAGTAAAGGGATACGAGTATTGTGAAATTTGATATTTGACTCCTCTAATTTCAAATTAGATTACGGGATAATTATCACAATTGCTAGAGTCGAGGTTAAATATAAAGGATCCGGTCAGTCTGGCGCTTTTAAAACTGATATTTTATACAAAAGGCCTTTAAATTAAATAAAACGATGAAAATTTCATAGCTCTGATATCACGAATCACGAGATAATTTCAATTTTGGCATTTTCTACTTTTATTTTTAAGGTTTTTTTAAATATTGCATTTTTTGAGCACATGCGTAGAAAAATTCTCCAAAATGCCAAATTTCATCCATTTTCAACTGGATTAACTTTACTCGTGATATCACCGTTTGGAGCGTGCAAATTTTCCCAGCAATTATTTTTAAAATTACAATTTCCCGTCTTGAAAATGACAACTGGCAGGTTTCAATTTGAAATTAAAGCATGTTTTACAAAACATGATAAATTTGATTATTTTTATATTTACAAGGTTTTGGAAATGAGGAAAGTGTTTATTCTCTTGTAAAATGCATCAACTTGAAAAATACAAGAAATCATTTTCTTTTAAAATTAATTATTAATAAAACAAACTGTGAGACTTGTTGGCGTCTATTTTTTGCGAATTTGGCATTTGAATCACGTTTAGGCTTGGATGTTTCTTTTATTTAATTTTTTATAAAATTTTCAAGACAAGTTTAAAATTTCCGGAAAAAGTCAATTTATAATCTTTTTAATAAATCTAATTTAAATTGTTAAAAAACCTCTTGAACGTGTTGTGACAATTTTTATTTTATGATTTGACAATCTTGAAAAAGTTTATAAAAGTTTGAAAAGTATGAAAAACACTTGTTGTGATTATTATATATTGTTAATTTGATATTGAGATAGATATCTATTGTATATATTTGATTTTTCGCACCATTTCTTTTGTACCTGTCTATGGCGCCGAAATGTCTGTTTGTGGGTTCGCTGTATTGTTTCGTAAAAATATATATTATAATATATTAGATAATTTTGTTATTAATATAACAATATTTAAGATTTGTATTTTAATGGTCTAGTTTTTTTATACACTTGAGTCTATATTTAAAAAATTACGTATAATTATAATATATCTCATATGTAAAATTATGACAATAGACAATATTGTAAGATTTGATCGAGTGACTCGATTCTAGTCTTTTAAAAAACCAATTTATAAGGTTAATAAATTGCTGTAATTATTACATTTAATTTATGAGTAGATAATTAATTTTTTAAAAAAATATTTTGTATTTTTTAAATTTCGTTAATTGTATGTTTAGCGCCTAACTTTAGCGACTAAAATTTATTACAAAATTGATTTAAAGAACAATCAATTGCAGTTTGCGGCAATTAAAACTTTTTCACATCAATTTCATTTAGAGTCATTGTTCTTGTATTTTATTGCATCGAGAGACTCGATTCAAGACTAAAATTTACAGTGAATCAATTTAGCAACAGTTTTTTAATAAGTTATTTTAATTAATTTTGATATTGAGACTAATATTAAATTTTAGTGAAGGATGTTGCTGTGAATTTACGACAGGAATTCATTTTATAAAGTTGCCGAAATTTTCAATGAAAATTATTGTCAGATTCTATTTTTATTTTTATAAAATTTTTATAGATTATAATATTTTAATTATTATTATTTATTAATTTAATGTAGTGTTCAAAATTGACGTAATGTCGCACCTTTTACACGCCAGCCCATTAATATGCAAAACTCACTGTGTGGCCATTAATAATTTCAATTTGAAATGCTCCAATGTTTATAAAAGTCACTGGGAATGTGTGAGTGGACACTGGATAGTGTATTAAACACAAAAGTTGAAAATTTCACAATTGATTGTTATGATGGCTCTAAATTAGAGTCTAAATTAACGATTTTAATTAAATAATAATAATTATATAATTATAAATAATTGATATATTATTAACCTTGTTGGATTATATTCCTTGACCACTGGTGACAAATCAATTTTTTAATTAAGAGTTTATTGTTAATCTGAGTATCATGGTTTAATTACACGACTATTGTAAAATAAACAACGAGACATTTAGACGTAATCTTTAATTTATATTTGACAAAATAGATTAAATTTTTAAATTTATCATTTAAAACGATCCTTCAATATAAAAAATTAATACTAAAAATTGTTTATAAAATAATTAAAATGAGTATGCTCGAGTTAAAGTTTAATTTTCTATACACTTTTTTTGTATCCAAAGGTATTTCAAATGTTTTTAAAAAATTGCATTTACAAAAAATGTTTACATAATATGTAACTTGATAAAACGCGAATCATCAGTGAAATTAATTGAAAAATTTAAATTTATAATATTAAAAACTTTTTTAAAAAAAATTTACTGCATAAATAACACTGTCCAACATCATTTTGGAAGCATATAAACACTTACATATGTTTGATCAAACTCACCACGCTGATTCTTATGGTGTGCTTAGATTTTCTCCATCAGATCTAATTTTTGAGTTACCTGAGTTTTACGTTTGTTTGACTAAGTCAACATTCTAACTACCATAACTACTTAACTCATTGACAACAATAGTACCAAATTACATAATTTGAATCATCAGATCCTGCATTTTTAAACAAACCATAACTGAATCATTAATATCAATTAATAAAATAGTTATGATCAAAACAATGTTAAAAAATGTGCTAAAAACGTTGTTTTTTCAATTTTTACCTTTACATATTACTGATTTTAGGAAAAAATAAATTTTTTAATAAAAAATCCAAATCTTCACTCTTTACAATAAGCTCTTAGCTAGTGAATAATGTTGCTTAGATACAATTATACAGGTGTCTGAATATAAAAAAACGATAAATTTTTTAACAGTAATTTTAAAATAATATTCTGTAGTCATGTTAACAGTGTTCTATTAAATTGAAAATATATTTGTTTTTAAATTTCAAACGTCTATAGATATAATTGTATCTAAGCAATATTATTCCCCAGCTAAGAGCTCATTGCAAAGACCGAATATTTGGCTTTACATTTTTTATTAAAAAATTTATATTTATTATTTATCATAATACTGATTTTAATACTATTATGTAATGATAAAAATCGGAAAAACAGCGTTTTTAGCACATTTTTTAACTTTGTTTGATCATAACTATTTTATTAATTGATATTAACGATTTAGTTATGGCTTGTTTAACAATTTAGGATCTGATGATACAATTATATAATTTGGTACTATTGTTGTCCAGGAGTTAAGTAGTTATGGTTGTTCGAATGTTGACTTAGTCAAAAAAACGTAAAATTCAGGTAGCTCAAAAACTAGATCTGATGGAGAAAATCTAAGCACACTATGATAATGAGCGTGGTTAGTTTGATCAAACGTATGCAAGCGTTTATATGCTTCCAAGAAAAAATGTGATTTTGCAGGACAGTGTAATTATTTAAATATTTTTTTTAATAGATTTTCTGAAAACTATACTAATCAATTTGTTGAAAGTAGTTTCTGGAATTTCGACGCACTTTTTCAACCGCAACAACACCCTTCTAGAGATTTACAAGATACTTTCTTTCTGTTGGGTACATTTTTTTTAAAAATTTATTGAAATATGGCCCAGTAGATCATTTATTTCGTGAAATTTATTTAAACTTTTTATTCAAACATTTTCAATTTTAAACACATTTTTACGTTTAGAGCCTCAAAAGGCAATTCATCTACCTAAAAAATGTGTCGAAATGGTGAAAAAAGTCCATTCTGTTGGCGATTTCGGCTCAGAAGGTTATAAATACGATTGGAAGCTTTCTGAAGCAGAAAAACTCATATTAAGGACTCATACCACAGCAAATACTACTAAAATGTTGTATAACATTGCCCAAAAGGTTTAATTTTTTTAATAATTTTAAAATAATCAATAATTATAATTATTAACTAGGAAATATTCGAACCGGCTAAGATTTTCTCCATAGACCGCGTTTTTCGTAATGAAACCCTCGATTCTACTCACCTTGCAGAATTTCACCAAATAGAAGGAGTGGTCGTTGATTACAACCTTAGTTTAGGAAATTTAATGGGATATATTTCTCACTTTTTCAAACAACTAGGTCTGTCTAAATTGCGATATAAACCAGCTTATAACCCGTACACTGAACCGAGTATGGAAATTTTTTCCTATCATGAAGGATTAAAAAAGTGGGTTGAAATTGGAAACTCTGGCATGTTTCGACGTGAAATGTTGGGGGCTCTAGGATTTGACGAAAATGTGACTGCTATAGCTTGGGGATTATCTTTAGAAAGGTGTTTTTAAAATTTTATAAAAATTTAAAGTATAAAAATTTGTATATTTTAGACCTACAATGATAAAATACAATATATCCAACATTCGAGACTTGGTAGGTTCAAAAGTAAAACTCGGTACCATTTATAACCAACAAGCTATATTTTGAAACGTATAAAAATAAAATATTTTTAAAAAAATTGTATATAACATTATTCGTCAAAGGATGAACGAGTATCGTCTCGTGTCTCCTTTTTGCCCTTTTCTTGGAGACATTTATTTTTCACTGAAATAACACAATATAATTATCTTTTTTTAATTGTAAATTTTTCAAGATTACCAGATTTTAGATACAATTGCCTGTCGTCAGATATATCATCATTTTCTTCGGCAGAATTATTAAACATTGGTATAGGCGTCCCTCTGGGTGTAGATATGGGTGTTAAAATAGGAGAAGGAAAGAGGCTGTTATTAATAGGGCTGAACAATCCACAAGGACTGCCTGCAGGACTAAACATGGGGAACCCTATAAAGGTAGAATCTGGCAGTAAAGGTTGCATTATAGGAATCATCCTCTCATTCAAAATGGCTGCCACTGCAGTAATGTTTGAGTTGTTTGAAGTTTCGTCAGGATCTTCATTATCGCTCAATACTTTTCCGACTAGATCGCTGCTTTTCCCACTAGTCGCATTGGACATTGAATCCCCGTCGTTTTGTTCTGGAACAATATAGTTTGTAAAGCTCCTTTTAGTCGTTTTTTGCCGTTTCTCGTAATTATTTTGAATCGATTCAGGCACATCAATCGATGTATAATAACAATCATCTTGAGCATTATTGGTCATGTTGACATTGGCCTGAGAAGGCGTGTTTATGAAATTTCCAAGGGACATTGAGGATAATTGTACTGCTGCAACAGGAATAAACGTTTTATCATTTGAAACACCTGGGATATTTTCACATATTGTGCTGTATTGAGGCTGCGATGTAGTCATTGGAACAGATTTTTTAAAATACTGTTGATTGTTGACGTTATTTTGTACATTAAATACTTTTTGATCAAAATTATTCAGATTGTATTGATCCAAAGTTGGAAAATTTTGCTTTACACTGTTGGACGAATTGGTACATGAGTATCCTGGTGTGTAATAATTCATTTTAGAGGCATGTTGGCTGTTATATACAAAATTATTACTGTATGGGGTATCTTCACTATATCGGTCCTAAAAAATAAAAATACAAAAAAATTTCTCTTTTCAAATTTAAAATAATGCACATCTTATATACCTCTGACGTCATTTCACTGTAATATCTGGGCCTTTTGTTCCTTTGATTGTAATCACTATTCTCATTCTGATAGTGCTTATAACCGGTTGAGGCAAAAGTACCCGCTTTTATATTATCGAGACTGGTGCTGCTTCTTTTTGTAACTAAACTAGATTTTTCAAAAAAAAGAGGTCCCTTTGTGGAGCAATAAATAACACTGGGCTTCAAATCGACAATTTCTATAAATTAAATAAAAAACATGTTTATAATATTATTTTAATTATATTAATTACCGTTTTGTGAATTATCATTGCCGCCTTTTCCCGTTTTAACAATAGGTTCTAGATATTATTTTTTAAATTTTAAATTTTATAATAAAATTTTAAATTACGTTTAGCGTAATTTAACAATTCCTTAGAGCTAAACGGTCCTACTATATATGTCATTCCCTTCCTTTCTGTCAATCCTTCGTCGGTCAATAAAGCAGAAGCTAAAAGGTCAATTTCTCGGATTCTAAAATATGGTTTTGAAAATTTATAAAATTTAACAATTTTTTTATTAAAAAAAATTAAATTACACTAGGGACATGTGTTTAGGATTAATACATAAAGTTTGATTGCATATAGGTAGCCTTGTCAGTCGTTCTCCATCTGTGCTTTCCAAAGGGAATGACTAAATTAAAAATAAAATATTTAAAATTTTATAAATAAATTAAAAAAACCTTAAATAAAATGGCCATTACTAGATCTAACCTCCACACTTTGTCCTTAAAAAATTTGAAACTTTCATAAATTAATATTAAATTAAAAATTTTTTACAGCTTGTCTAAGACAGTCAATTCTTCTCATCTTGCCTTTTTGGTCGGGATTGGACATGACACACACATTTGGATAATTTTCGTCTGAAATACAGCCAATTAAATGTTTTCTAGACACATCTTTAATGTCTTTTCTTAATTTAGCCAACAATTGTTTCGTCCACTTCTCCTGTACACTATCATTCACTTGTTTGAGTCGTTCAATCAATTTCAATTCCTCTGAAATTTCCAACTTTCTTTCAAACTGTTTAAAATGCCTATTTATAATTTAAAATTTAAAATTTAAATAAAAACTTTCTACGAACAGCTTGTAGATTAAACCAAATGTAGGAAAACTTCATAACGTAAGGCATTAATGTGCTGATAAAAGATACAGTTTGAGACTAATTAAAATTAAAATATTTGAAAATGCTTTTTAAAGTTTACAGATGTTTCAAACCCCTTTTCTACTTGCTCTAATCTGGCTGTATTTTTTGACATTTAAAAATGCTGTTTATTTTAAACGCAAGTTTGCAATTAATGTAAATAAAAATACATTTACATAATAATTGGATGGTTTAAAATATTACTCGTTTATATACAGTATTGCAATCTTCAAAATTGAAATTTTATTTAATAAATTATTTTCATATATTCGTTCAATGTGTGGGTTCATCAAACTCGTGCTTCTAGTTATAGTTGCCATAGATATCAAAAAAACCTATTTATAAAAAGTATGACCCATTTTCACCTAAAACAGAACTTTTTCATGAAAGTGGACCAAATTGTAACTTGATAATATATAATTTATAAAAAATCAATTTGAAATCACAATCAATTTTACTCTTGATCACCAGTTTCAGATGATTTGTCGAAAGAGTCTTTATAATCTTTTTTAATTTGCTCCGTCACTTTGATATTGTGAGGTATTTGGTGTTTATGGAAATTGTAAGAATTATTGGCTGAATGGGGTGAAGAATAATACCTTTCCTGCACAGGGTTGTACATCATTGCTTGAGAAGGGCAGTAGAAATTTTGCATCTTACTGCCAACATTACAGTTGTACAAGGCATTTTCACTAGAATTCTGAATTTCGCGTTTATACATTGTTTCTGTATCGTAAAAACACTTCAAGCCTTCAGGATAATTATTATTAGTCGACAGTTTTGAATTTACATTATTCGTATTGAATATTGGACGGCAGCATTCACTCACATTCACCCCAGAGTTGATTATCTGCTCCAAATAAGATTTATTTTGTAAAACAAAAGGTTTCACGTCCGAAGTATTTCCAAAATCTACATTTGATTGCAAAGACGACGTGTACGATGGAAAAGGTACGTTGTTGCGAAAATTATTAATCCCATCGAAATTTGAAAACTGTGAAAAGCCAATGTTGCTATTTGGTATGTGTTTGTTTGCATTTCGATATTGAACATTTTGCCCTGCAGGTAATTGACTAAGAGGAGCAGCATTCACAATAACACCACTATTGGATACAATATTCCCAGATAAATTTCGGCCTGGTTTCAACGGTTGATGAATATTGTTAATAAACGAAGGATTTCTTAAATGAGACGAGTTGATAATGTTGTAGAATGCGGTTTTATTGTAAAGATCTGAGGCATAGCATCCGAGTTTTTTAAGGCGGTTTCTTTCCCGAGCTCTCTTATTTTGAAACCAATTCTAAAAATATAATATATAAACAAAAATAATCATACTAATTAAAAACGTCATTCCTAATTAATTATTGCCATTTAAAACGTCATTATAATTAATTATTCAATATTCATTAGGGTGGGCCGAATAACAATTTTTTAAAAAAATCACTTTCAAAATTGCCTAAATTAAAATATCGGAATGGACCTTGTAACATATTGTGGTTATTTTACTGATTATAACGAATGGTAGAACGACATAATAAAAAAAATATTTAAGTATTATTTTTATCTAAAATAATAATTTTTAAATTATTATATTTTCAGTTTAATGATTTTTTGGTGTTTCAAAAAGTCAGCAGGGACGGACGGATACAGAAATATCTGATCAGGGGATCCATACTTGTTTAATAAAAATATAAATATAAAAAATGTAAATTATAATTTGTAAAAATATATTAGAAATTTGAAAATATAATAATAATAAAATTTTATTTTTTTAAATTACATGGATATTAATGAAAATATAAAATTTTGTTCTAATTAAACTTTATTTGCAATTTTATAAATCCGCAAATGATCCTATTTTTTATTTAAAAAATAAAGAACACTATGTTGCTCAACGTTAAATTACGCATCTTTCAACGTCTGCAGCTAAATGTTTCGTTAATGACGGAACACCCTACTGCACGTGTTAATAAAATGTAAAAAAATAAATTAAAAATTATACTATAGTAACAAAAATAATGTAGATAACAAAATTTATAAATTCATACCCGAAGTTTAGTTTCACACACATCAATATTGAGTCCCAGCCTAGACCTCTCTACTTTATTTGGAAATGGATTCATTAGAAACGACCTTTCCATCATTTCGCTTTGAAATTGCGTCCACGTAACCCTCGCCTTTTCTCGTAAACGTATCGCATCACTATCTACTGAAGAGCACATATCAATAGAATTTGAATCGCCAATAGACTCTGTAGCTAAACGTAAAAATGATCAATTTAATTTTAAAATAAAAAACTCTTGACTGATATTCCACTGTCATTAGAGGTACTCGGAGGGGACATTTTAAAAACACACTCTCCCAATTCTCCAGTCATCGGTCTTTTAATCTCGTACCCCTCTCTCAGACGTTTAAAATCACTTTCATCCTTTTTAATTTTTAAACAAGCCGAATCTGACACTGAATTTTCAAGTCCTTGGTCATTTACATAATTTATTTCCGACATAAAAATGCCTACAAAAACAAAATAAAGTAGAGTTTAATGACGGATAATCAATGAAATTTAACTAAATCCAAATACTCGTCAACTCACAATTTTAATTTTCAAATTTTCAAACGACATGCACTGACTATTGGCATATAATATCGTTCAATTGATTTCACCTTTCTTGTCGTGTAACTATAATAATTTCAATTTAAACTACCTTGACAACGATTGTTTTAAAATTCAACTTTTAAAAAATTCAACAAGATTTCAAATTTCAACAAATTTTGTACAATGTACATGACATGAATGATGAAACATTCTAATTTATGTTATCCCTAATATTGAAAAACGGGTGCATTATCGAAATAACATTTTTACAACCATAATAAAATGTGAGACACGTGTTTTTATGTAAATAATTCATCAAGTGACATATTTTGAACCATTTAAAGAAGGGACTATCCGGATAATGGACCTTTGCCGTAATCATAATTTCGTTAAATTATGAAAAAGTATATAAATAGTAATAATCAAATTAAAATATATTTCTTTTATGTTAAATAGTTGAGGCTATTTGTCAGGTTTAATTTAGACTATATTTAGACCTTTTCAAAAAAGTGGTAAGGGTATAAAAGGCAAAATTATTAAAATATCCTTAGACACCTCTATTTTCCCCAAAATTTTCAGCATTGGTGCAATATAATAAAAGATATATAAACTTTTTAGCGCGGCAAAATTATTAATTACGAATTACAGATAAAAAACGTAAATTTACTATAGTAACTATTCTTATTTTTGAAATTTATCATTTAGTTTTAAACTTTAAACTTTAAAGTGATATATATTTATGTTAGCTAATGATTACCATTTCTACTATAAAGAAAGACACATTTTTGGAAATGTTTCAATAGTGTATTGGAGACAAGTAAAATGTCATCCATAAATTAAAAATTTTTTTTATTACTAAGGTTTTAAGAATATTTTACATATATTTAATTAATGTTAATTATTGTGGTGCGCCATAGACTATGGCATAGTGGGACAATTCAATTTGAATTACAAATGTATTTACATGGAGATATGGATCAGAAAAAATTAATTGGTCTACAATTAATTGATTGGCAATTTTCAATATTAATTGCAATAATTTAAACATTGTTGACTACATTTCATGATGTCAAATAAATCTATTGTTTTAAAATTATTTTCTCAACTGGAGGATGAGAAATGGAAATGTAAATGCAAAAAAATATTGACACAAAGAAAGAACATGGGGTGGCGAACCTGAACAACCATGTAAAGGCCAGTCACTCAAGCGAAACAGAAAAATATGGAAATAAACAACCCAAAATCAAATTTAAAGTATTATTTAAAATAATTTATTTTATTTATAAATTTAAATTATAAATTGTAGGACGATTTTTCAACTCA